>PVIH01006530.1:0-110079 GCA_004025045.1 Sigmodon hispidus | reverse complement strand
TAAAGAAAGTTGATTGATACATATGCAGTGCTTACAGTATGCTAAAGAAAGTTGATTGATACATATGCAGTGCTTACAGTATGCTAAAGAAAGTTGATTGATACATATGCAGTGCTTACAGTATGCTAAAGAAAGTTGATTGATACATATGCAGTGCTTACAGTATGCTAAAGAAAGTTGATTGATACATATGCAGTGCGTACAGTATTCTAAAGAAAGTTGATTGATACATATGCAGTGCTTACAGTATTCTAAAGAAAGTTGATTGATACATATGCAGTGCTTACAGTATTCTAAAGAAAGTTGATTGATACATATGCAGTGCTTACAGTATTCTAAAGAACAGAGACTAAAGTAGAGAGGGTGGTTCTCCTCCAGTCTGTCTATTGCCTTCTAGTCCCATCTCCATCCCAGGCTCCACAGCAAACCTTCTCTTCTGAAATACTTGTCATGTTTACAGTCTTATCCTTGCCACCGCTACCAAACCAAAGGGCACTGGCTCCTGATACAGAGATTTCTGCACCGTGGGAGGGGTGAGTCCTGCCCACATGCCAGCAACAGCAGCAGCACTTCTGAATGCTCTTCTCCCTTTTCCAGATGGAAGCAGCAAGGCCCCCGGCTTGATTTGTTTCATGCAGTGACACTAATAAATGTTCCAGACACCGAAGTCTCGGGATTGAGGTGTGCTTATGCATGCATGTCATGTATGCATATGTGCTCCTGCCTGTGGTCTGTGTGGAATATCTATTACCCCTCCCTCTGTGTGTGTGTGTGTGTATGTGTGTGTGTGTGTGTGTGTGTGTGTGTGTGTATGTGTGTATGTGCGGGTGTGTGTTATGTTCCTGGTTGTAGAGGTTCATGTGCATGTATGTGTGTATATGGAATACGACTTTGGAAATTGTGCCTCAGGTCCTGATCATCTTATTTTCAGACAATTTCTCTCAGTGGCCTGGAAAACTCCAAACAGACAAACAAGCCCCAGGAGTCTCTTATTTCTGCCTCCCCAGTGCTAGAGTTACAGATATATACTACCATGCACAGCTTTGTATTTCTGGAGTTTTTTTTTCTTTCTTGTAAGGGTGGTGGTGGTTTGGATATGAATGACCCCCATAGGCTAATGAACGCTTAGTTACCAGGAAGTGGCCCTATTTGAGAAGGATTAGGAGGTGTTGCCTTGATGGAGTAGGTCTGATCTTCTTGGAGGAAGTATGTTACTGAGGGTGCGCTTTGAAGTTTTAAAGGCCCACACCAGCCCCAGTCTCTCTCTCTCTCTGTCTCTGTCTGTCTCTCTGTCTCCCCTCCCCCCCCATACCTGCTGCTATGATCCCCACCATGATAGTGGACTAAACTTCTAAGACTGTATTCAAACCTCTAGTTAAATGATATCTTCTATAAGAGTTGCCTTGGTCATCGTGTCTCTTCAGACAATAGAACAGTGACTAATACAGATGGTGTACGCGTGTGTGTGTGTGTGTGTGTGTGTGTGTGTGTGTGTGTGTGTGTGCTCATGTTCACATGTATGGGAGTATATGTATAAGTGTGCATATCTATGTTCATGTGTATGTTCACATGTGTATGGAAGTGCAATTTCTCATGTATGCAAGCATGATCCAAGGTTGATCTCCTGTATCTTCCTCAATCATTGTCCAACTTGTATACTGAGGAAAGGTCTCTCACTAACCCCAGAGCTCCGTCTTTTGTCTAGTATGTCTCGTCCACTTACTGTAGGCACTCGATAACTCTGCCCACCCCCTCCAGTATATGATGGCATATAGTCTTCCCCTCCCAGCTAGCTTTAACATGGGTTCTTAGGATCAGAACTCTGCTCCTCATGTTTACAAAGAAAGTACTTTATTCAACGAGCTAGCTCCCCAGCCCAGCCCAACATTTGTTCACATGAGTTCTGGGGATTGCACTCAGGTTCTCATTTTGCCAACTAGGCTGTCTCCCACCCTACTCCTCCAGTTCCTCAAGTGATGTCTGTGGGGATTTTCTTTCGAGCCAAATTGTTTATAGTTCAAGACACAATTTAGACTTTCCTGAAGTCATAAAAAAAAAAAAAAACCTGCAAAACTCCCACGTATGGTCAACCTTCAGCCTCCCACATATGACATGGTTCTGATTCTTCACCTTACCTTTAAGGCCCAGAAAGGAGCTTCATTAAGAAGGAGAAAAAGGAAGAAAAATAGGAGAGACAGTTGCCATGAAGAGGGATGGCAAGGAGAAGCCAGAGGAGACTCTCTTCAGAGAATAGCCTATCAGGGTAATCTTCCAAGTAGTTTGCTTGAGGAGTCTTTAGACCAAGCCCCAGAACCAAGGGAAGATCTTATTTCCTTAGAACAACCCTTCTAGCATTGGTGGGAAGTTTTTACCACATGATTTTGTTGAACACAGTGGTATGAGACAAAGAACATAAGGAGTCAGGTACTACTTAAGAATCCACCGTAGGCCATGGTAGAGACAGCTATAAGGAGACATAGCCAACTCCCAGATGTGGAATCTGACCTAAAGAAGAACCTTTGTATCATGAAACAAAGCATAAAGAAGACCCATGTAACCTACAATCAGCTGCACTTATTGCAGACACCTTATACTACTAAGCTCTACTGTTAAAATTGATGGATATTAATGTATAATTACTAACATTCATTTTACTCAAATGACCATGCTCTTCTCCACTAGCTTCTCTTTCTCCAGTATCCCATCCAGAACATCACATATCATTCAGTTGTCTCCTTCCTGAAGGCACCTCTGGGAAAGTCTGTCATTCCTTGTTTAGGGGACCATGACAGTTTTGGGAGCATGCCTGGGCCATGTCTCTTTTGGTGTTTTTATATCCACTTCCAGAAGTTAAACTGAGGTTGTGGGTTTGGGGAAGAAAAATCTGAGCAAACTGTCATTTTCGTTCCATCAAGGGTGACTTGGCATGATGGAACATGACTGGCCACAGGTAAGGCTATGCTGGACCACGTGCCTGGGTGTGAAGCTTATCCTCTTCATTTTTTGTTTTTGTTCTTCAAGACAGAATTTCTCTGTGTAGTCCTGGCTGTCCTGGAATTCACTTTGTAGACCAGACTGACCTGGAACTCATAGAGATCTGCCAGCTTCTACCTCCTGAGTGCTGGAATTAAAGTTATTCACCACCATGCCTGACCTCCACTCCATTTTTTAATCCCCTCCTTTCTATATCTACTTTTGGGAAGGAAGTTACCATATGCCATGTGCATTATATTTCTGGAGATAAAGGATTCCCCCAAAGCAAACAATTCCTGTGAGAAGACCTACTTCTCCTTCCTCTGTCCATCCATTTGATCACTTATTTATGACAGAATACACCTGTGGATATTGACTTTCATCCTGTGGTCATGCTCTCATGTTAGTATGGATTCATAGATATTTATTTTATCCTGTGGTTAGACTCCAATACCACCTCCTTTTGTTTCTCAAAAGGTTCTGGCTTTTGATCATGGGAGCTCTTTTTCACTTGGCTACAGAGTGCCTCTGGCACATTACCAACAGTGTGGGATTTTTCTAAGAGCACTTTTTTTACTCTTTGCCAATGCAGGATGCCTGAGGCCAGTCTTGGATATGTCCTGTATATGTTTTATAACGAAGCATTTCTTCAATAGTCTATTGCTTTCTTTTGTACAACAATATTAGACTTCAAGACCTAGGAACCCCAAATACTCTGTTTCCAAGGGTTAGGTCAGGATTTCTCAAAGCACAAAGATTTGTATCTAGCCCATGTGCACACATGTATGTAAAACATTTATATACAGTCACTTGTGTTAATACTAAACTTAAAACAAGTTTCTATGCAAGTTATACGTGTCTTCATATCTAATCCATTGCAACACAAATATTCTAGACTCCTCTTGACTTTCCAGAAACTCTTTCTCCAGGAGTGTGACAGTGAGACCAGCTCCACCATTCCAATCTTCAGAAATGCAGGAAGTCACATACCCAGCATTGCAGTACTATATATAATCACTTCACCACCAGGAGAATCATGTGTCCTTCATCCATTAAACCTCATCCCTTCCCCTCTAAACCCCGGCAATCACTCATCTTTTATCACATCCATAGCTCTGGCTTATCAGAAGTGTCATATGATTGAAATCACACGACATGTCCTCTTGGCAGACTTGCTTTTGTCGCTTAACAATGCATCCAAGGTTCATCTATGGCTTCACAGTTCATTTATTTCCATGTCTGTCTATTTCCATGGTGCTGATGAAAGAAAATCCTGGGTGCAACATTTTTGTTAACTATGAATGAAATGTCTAGAAAAGATTTTAGGAAGGATTTGTTTGGATATAAAACTTCAAATGAAGAAACATCCAGGAGCATATCTTCTGTGGTGAGCTCATCTTTTAGCTCTGGAGGAAACTCTCTTTCATGGTATCTATCAGTTTTCATTCCCACCAGCAAGAACTTAGTATGCTCATTGCTGCACATTTTTGCCAACACTTGCAGTTGTCATTGTGACTCTTAGCCACACCATCCTAACGTCTTACTATTGCTTTAATTTACATTCCCCCAATGAAATCCCATTGAGCATCAGTTCATATGCGCGTCCTGGTATTACTGCCTCCTGGGTATTATCTGTAGTAAGGTGTCTAATTTATGTATGTTTGAATTTTGTCTGTTTTTCATAGCTGTTTCTTATTGCAGAGTTTTAAAGGTTTGGGGCTTGTTGTTACTGTTTTGTGCATTTTTAAGTCCATACCAGATCTCTTTTTCAAATATTTCTCCCAACAGACTTTGTTTCTTATTGATGAACTTAACTGATCTTGGCTTGTTTGAGACTTCAACGATGAGCTATGTATTTTGTAAATACTTTGCCCACTAGTGTCCACAGTGTCCATTTCCCATTAACTTCCACAACTATTCAAATCTGCTAATCAGCAAGGTAAAAAACCCCAATGGTTGACTCTAACAAAACCACGCTATTTTGACTTAACTAGCATTGACCCTGAAGACATATTAAAAACCACTGTATTGCACATTTACATGATGACATCATGGACTTACATTTCTCTCTATATATGTTCAACTATAAAACAACTGTCAAAGTCAGCAGGCAGTGAGTGAGTGGGGTTAGGAGCTGGGAGAGGGGCCAGGATAGGAATTCAGAACCTCTGACCCCTGTTGTGGAATATTGTCTTAACTGGGCAAAGATGTGTTACAGTTGTTTGCTGTAGAATATTACTTTAATGTTGTAAAGGTGTGTTACATTTATTTATCCTGCATTTGTTTACTTATGTAAAGATGTATTGGATTTGCTTCACTTGCCTAGGGCACCTGATTGATCTAATAAAGAGCTGAATGGCCAATAGTTAGGCAGAGGAAAGATAGGCAGGGCTAGTAGGCAAAGAGAATTAATAATAAATAAGAGTAGAAATCTAGGCTTTGAGGAAGGAATGAGAGAAGACAGTGGAGGCAAGAACAAGGAGGTGCCTTGGGCCAGAAGCCAGGCAGCCCACTAGCCAATCAGACACAGAAGCAATGAAAGAGAGATCTATAGAAGGAAAGAAAAGTAAAAAGCTCTGAGGCAAAAGGTAGATAAAGAGAAACAGGTTAATATAATTTCTGCCCAGAAAGGAGTCTAAGCCAAGCCAAGCATTCAAAACTAATAAGTCTCTGTGTCATAATTTGGGAACTGGGTGGTGGCCCAAAAGAAAATGCCTGGTACAGACCCAGGACTGCGCCTGTATTCAAAATGTCTGAGCCAAATCCTGAGAAGACAGACGATTTTTCTGGCCCTCACTATCCTCCTGGATAAAACAGGGATCATTCCTAAATGTCTGATAAAACTGTTACAGGGTTCAAATGTCAGTGTTTTAAATGGTTTACCTAGCAACCAGGGTAGGGCAGATCAATTTTTGAAGTCGGCATGTCAGGGGAGAGGGCGTCCTATTATGAATATAACCTCCCTCTCCTTTTCCGCCTCCTCCACACATCCACCCACCTATGCCTACACATGCATCATGTATGAATAGGTGCATAGGTGCACCTAGCCAAAATCACACACAATTTTAGTATCTGGAGAAGACACAAGCCTTCATCAGATTTTTTACTGTGTGAAATAGCTGCAATTTGGAAGATATTATTTAGTATTAACTGAGCTCCTATTATGTGCCAGGCTCTGTGTTCATGCGGAACAGCCCTTCCTGCAGAGGACTAAGGCACCCAGGGAAAATACATAAAACACAATGGTAAACGCAAAAGGAAAAAAGCATCAAAAGCATTTATAGCGGGAAGAGTAGTCTATGAAAACATGAGAAAAATGTCTAGAGAGGAAAGAGACTAGCGGTAAAATCTACAAATTCCGATTGAATCAAAACTGATTCATAATCCTGGCCGCCAAAGCAAAACCACAAACAATTATTCTACAAATTTATTTTCTTTTTAACTCAAAGAAAAATCTAGGTATATTTCAATGATAAGGATATGTGAGGGATGTGTGTGTGTGTGTGTGTGAGAGAGAGAGAGAGAGAGAGAGAGAGAGAGAGAGAGAGAGAGTCAGAAGACAATCTCAAGTGTAGGCCTTCAACTTCTGCCTTTTGAGTCTCTTGCCTTTCCCTGTATATGCCAGGAGAGCTGGCCAGCAGGCTTCTGGGAATCTCTCATTTCCTCCCATCTCAGAATTACAAACATCTGCTACCACCTCTGGCTTTCAGCAAGTTCTGGGGAAGGAAGCTTGATCTCTCACGTTGGCACTGCACGTGCTGTACCCGCTGGGCCCTCTCCTTAGCCCCCAATCCCTTTTTTTTTTAATGAGATGAAATCACTGCCATTCACTCAGGGAAAGTCGCCAATTAATCACTCAAGTGAAGTTAAAACCTTGTAGACACCTCCTCTGCATCTTAAGGCACGTTATACACAGTGTCTGTAAGTTAATACGGCTGTATAAACTCAGTCCCAGGAGCCAGGGAGAAGGCTCTGTGACATTCTTCAGCCCAATGTATTGAGTTGAAACATCAAGACTCACACAGTGCAAGGAGAGAGTTGACTCTTGTACGTTGTTGTTCTCCGATCTCACCCACAAGAGAGAGAGAGAGAGAGAGAGAGAGAGAGAGAGAGAGAGAGAGAGAGAGAGAGAGAGTGTTGTATAGGTTCTGGCCCAGACTTTCCAGGCCTGGACCAAAGGTTTAATCTCACTCTTGGCCCTGCTTTGCCTCAAATAATCACACACAGGCTTATATTATTCTTACGCTGATTGACCTAGGGCACAGGCAGAAAGCTTGCTAGCTCCTTCATCTGACCTCAACCCATCTTGTTCAGCTGCGCAGCTCGGTACCTTTTCTCAGAGCAGCCTTTCAGCTTCTTTCCTCTGTGTCTGCTGCCATCTCCAGCCTCTCTCTGGAGGCTCTCTGGTATCTGTCTCTGCTGAGATGTTCTGGAGTTTCCTTAGCCTGGTCGACCCGCCCACACTTCCTGTTTGCTTTTGGCCAATCAGCTTTCATTAAACCCATAGGCAGGACAAATATTTAAAATGTAACATTTAATAATCCCAGAGAGAGAGAGAGAGCACACAGGCGCACACACACACACACAAAAATGAATATAATGCAATTAACTCAGTCTTGGGCCATTTGAAGATTGTATTGCTGTGGGATATGATCTTGTACATTGTAAATATTTGTCCCTCTTACTGGTTTAATTAAATGATGATTGACCAGAAGGCTTACAGGAAATATGGATGGAGTTACCAGACTAAGAAAATTCTGGAAAGAAGAAGAGCAGAGCAGAGATACCAAGAAGCAGGGTGAGAATGCTGCTCTAAGAAAAGGTACTAAGCCAATCATGGGTTAATTTAAGAGTAAGAGTTAGCAAGTAATATGCCTGAGCCATAGGTCAAAAAGCATGTAATTAATATAAGACTTTGTGTGATTATTTGAGACTGCTGGTCCGGAGCTCAGAGATAGGCCAGGCCTAAAACTTCCTAGTACATTGTACAGTTAGTACAAGTGTTTCTTTCAAGCATTTCCGCTTCCTTAGGAAAAATGAACCAACAGTAGAATCCTTGCATACTTTTCTTTTCTCCTGGATGGAAATTCTTTCCTTTGCCTCAATGGAGGACAATTCAAATCTGTATAGTCTAACAGAAATGTATCCTTAAAGCAAAATGACCAAAAGAAAAAAAAAAAACCACCAAAAATGATCCTTAAAGCAGAAACAGTTTTGACTTAACCAGCGCTTTTATTCACCAAAATTAGCCCTACCTTAGCAGACTCTGGCAAGAACTGGAAAATAATGCCCATTCTTTGAACACTTAAACTACTAAGTTCACCCAAAGCTTTAAACTACATGTGCTCACAGTGTGTAGGTAAGGATCTGCTTTCAGCTGGGTAGTGGTTCATTCAGGAATACTAGGCTAAAACACCACACAACCAGAATTTAAAACCAATACTTATCTGTGTGGTGTCTGCTCTGATACAGGCTCTGCATACCCCTTGAGTCTGGTACTGTGTTTGTGTATGCAGCAAGACTGAGGACATGGTGTGCTGTGCCCTGCGTTAGGCTCTGAGAGGTTGAAAAGGAAGCGTTTCTAACTGCAGAATAAAAAAAAGAAGCCAAAACCCACATCTACATCTTCAAACAGTTCAACCCAGTTTTTACAGGGCTCTAGGTATAAAACCTCACATCTCCTAAGGGCAATGTTAACCCTCTTCCTTTCATGAGACTAAGACAGTCATGGACCACCATGGAGCATCGACCAAGCCAGCAATAAGCACTGAGTGGCCAGCTAGCCTAGCTCCAAGCCTGATGAGCAATCTGAAAGGTTTACAATTTTCCCATGAATTTCCTTCCCTGGCAAATAAGGTGTTCTTGATACCAAAGAAGAATTTAAGCAGAAATCCAATGTGTTTCCTTTAGCAGCCCTGAGCTATGAAGAGGGCTATAATTACCTTGGTGCCAGAATTTAGGCAAAGGACAGAAGTGCTAGCCCCTCAATTCACACCCAAGATCTTCTCAAGAAAGGATGCGCAATCACAATTTGGAACCATGAATGCCTTTCATATTATAAATTAATAAGACATTTCATTCTCTGAAAGTATCGCAAAGCCACCTCAGGAACACAGCTGTTTGTGCTTATTCAAACACCTCTCCTAATTCATCTGGTGAGAAGTAGCCATGCATGGACATCACGAAACCCAGCAAGGCTTTTTACCCCAGAGAAGGCAGGCAGGGGCCAGGATTCATGGTGTTTGTGAGCATTGCTTGTCATGGTCTTTGTGAAGAACTTTGGCTACTCTGAGACACCTGGCAGCAAACTCACATATTTGAAGATACATTTAATTCAGACCCTTTTTTTCTCCTGAATGATGATACTAAATAAAAAATTAATGAAGGCGGGGCGGGGGGAGGAAAGAACACCACAGACCAACCATGGTCCTCAGGCCTCCAAACTTCCTTTACTCAAGAACCACTGAGAAATCAGGCCTATCTGTGAAAAACGTATCAAGAGACAATGATCTTCCTTTAGGAACCAAGCACAGAGCATCCTACCACGTCCCTTTAGCACCTTCCAGATGCAGTATCTGCAACAAACACCATAGACATTTGCTGAGCATTTCTGAACAAGGGATTTTGAAAACTTCTATCTGAGCCCTAATCTGGATGGAGGTCATCCTGGGCTGATGCACACAGCCTTCCTAAGTTAGCAACGAACTGAGCCTCAGCACACCCAGGGTAATGTGCTTGATGGCATACATCTTTCTGCTCCCAACTTCCTACCTAATTTCACCTTTTCCCCAGGTTTAGTCATTGTATTTGAGCATGTGACAAATCCCAAGAGAGTTCAAAAGAAAGAATGATTTGACTTGTGATTTCAGAGGTTTGGGACCAAGGTCATCTGGGTTTTGGGGCCAGAGATGAGATAGAGCATCATGATAGCAAGACTCAGGACCTAGTGCGAAGTCAGGAAGAAGAGAGACAACAGTTGGAAGTCCCAACCTGGTGACATACTACCTACAGTAGAACCCCAACTTAAAGTTTCTACCATCTCCCAAAATAGCATCACTAGCTGGGGACCAAGCCTTTAATACCTGTGACTATTGGGGACACTTCATATTCAAGCTCTCACACTCCTTTCTCCAATTGTCCTTGGATTCACTTTCTAAATCATACCTTCCCCACAGAGACACTATGAGCCCCAGGAAGGATTCTTGGAAAATAGAGAAAGAAAAGAAGTCTCTTTTTATCTCTCAAGCCCAGAGATACTATTCATATAGACAGACACAGTGTGCTTGTCATATCATAATTTCAGGGAGGAAAGTAATTGGAAAGAAAATGTCTAAAAGGAATTCATAAAAAGAGAGTAAGAAAGGGCAACTAGCAATCACTAACACAAAGTTTTCCTCCAGTGGGCTTGTGGGGACACAAGCCAGTACCCACATCAGCATGGGCCAGAAAGGCATCACACTGCTTCCTTCAATCCCATCAACAATGAAGAGAACAGAGGACACTTGGTCTTTTCCCAAAAGTAGAAACTGAGGCTTACTGGAGACCACAGAGTAAATTATTTGGGGAATGAAGCTGAGAGTTTCCTGATGTCTAGCCAGTCCCCTATGTGCCTAGACACACTTTAAGAAAACCATCCAGGGTGTGTAGTCAGGGCAGAGGAAGAACCATAGAAGTGTTGGGAGCTGTCAACCCACACATGACATGAGTACTATCCAATTAGTCATTACTATGACGGTTTTGAATGCCCCAACAGGGAAACCCAGTGGGACCATAGACTACTTAGTAGTACTCTTGTAAAATACAGGATTAGAAGGGAAGGAAGGAGAAAAGAGGGTATAGAGTATGCTGTCAACAAGAAGAATGGTCTTCTTCAACGGGGGTCACCTGGAGCCATGTGCATATGTCCAATCACTCAGCCTGTAGCTACCTTGATTATTCCTTCATAGAGGATGAAGAAGAAAGCACAGTCCCAAGCAATGACCCAGCTCTCGCTCTTGACAGAACACAATCAGAACAGTCTTTCTGAGGTACAATGGGAGAGCTCATCACAGAGAACTGTACTTTGGGTGGGATTTGAGTTTTCTCACAAGATAGCTGAAAAGAGGCTTTAGTAAGAACCTTCCAAGTGTGCCCACTTTGTGAAAAAGCAGCAGGGAAGGACGTGCTCCAGTTTGCTTGTCTGTTGCTGTGGTAAAGCATTGACCCAAAGCAACTGGGGGAGGAAAATGTTTGTTTTGAGTCTATCATTAACAGTCCATCAGCTTTGTTGTGTTGCTTGTTTATTTGTTTGCCTGTTTAGCCAGATAATTTAACTGGCACCACCAAAGAAAGCATCGGTAACTGATCCACATAGGATGAAATTAAGTGCAAAGTGGGAGCCAGGGTCTGAGGAAAAGGGATAGAGATGCATAGTTGTATCTAAGTGGTTTCCCATTAGGACAGAACTCAGGATCCTAAGTCTTGTTGGATAAAATTTCATACCAGATGTCCAAGAAGACATCAGAAAGAAATGAGCTTAAACCCCAGTGACAAGGTGACAAAGAAGTGCTCAGCTTGCCAGCTCCTCTGGCATAACTCTGGCTCCAGAAAAACAGATCTGGGACATATGTGAGGAGGTACCTGCTCTTAGTGTCATGGTGACTGAATCAGTATAAGTGGGTTACCTTGACACTGAGCAGATGGTGGTACAGCCCAAAATGTGGTATCACAAACTACAAAAATGAAAAGACAATGTGCTGTTACTAATATCCAAGTTAGTTACCTTACAATGTGGTAGTGCCCTTATGGATTTCCAGTTATTTAATCTGCCTCTTGACAAAGAAAAGAAAAAGAAAAAGAAGCACCAACCCTGAGGTCCTGAGCAGGAAGAAGCCAATGCCAGTGTTGGTTTTTCAAGTAAGAAGACAGACAGACAGACAGACAGACAGACAGACACACACACACACACACACACACACAACCAGAGCCAGAGTTCATTCAGGAGAGTTGCCAGGCACAGGAGCAGAGAAGCAGAAGAGGGGAAGAGACACAGACTGTAACATGGCGCCTCTCTTTAAGAGAGAGGCTGGGCATGGGTTTACGTAGCCATGCCTATGGTCGTGCCTCTGTACACAGGGTCCTGTTGGAGCCATATTGGGTTCACCACGTGGAGTGTCAGGAATCCTTAGAGCCAGAGCCTATGCATAGATTGTTCTGTAAGTTAACTGCATGAGGAACTATTCATTATCCGCAAATTGCATCTAGAATCAACCATGTTCTTAGGTCATCAGGCAATTTAGTCTTTGAAGGAAACATTACATTATCTTCAAAACCTTCTGTGACTGAATGAGAAGTCCAATCCAACAAGAATAGAAATTCATGATGCCATCATTTAAAGGACCGGTTTTAAAAACTCTATGACCCCCGTGATGGTATCAAGAGATGGGAATCTTAAGAAATGATGTCATTAGTCCTACCCCACCTGACCTATCAGTAGGATTCATACCCTTATAAAAGAAGTTTCAGTATTTGGTCCTTTTACCCTTCCATCTCTGCTGCCAGTGAGGGCACAATGTATCTCGGTGGACACAGCCTTCAAGACACTACCTTGGAAGCAGATACCAAATTTTCACCTGGTTAGGAAAAACTGTCACCACAGGGGTTTGGAAACCCTAGCCTCTAGAATGTTCTTTTCTCTATACATTGCTCAAACTACGTTGTTTTGAGTGTCTTGTCTCCAAAGAGGCAAACACACAGCTCATCTCCACCAACAGGCAGGAGACTCGGCATGTATGGAGGGCTTGCTTTAATCAGCCTTGAAACAAGCAAGCAAGTATACCATACTGCTGCATCTTTTGCATTGCATATCTACCACCATAGGACAAAGCTTGATGCTGAGAAGGGTGGCGTGGTCCATACAAAGGATGTAGGGATCTTATAAAAACCATTCACTTGGCCAGAGATTCTTGGTTTGGCTTCAAAGACACAACCAAGGAAGACGCCTGTTATTAGTACATGCTCATATGCTTGGACTAGTGTGGTTTTCATGTTAAAGTATTTTAATCTTTTATTTTTTTTTTAATTCAAAAGGCAACACGGCACACACATATGTTCTCTCTACCTAGGTTTTTCCATGGTGAATTACATCGGGAGAAGATGATAGAGTAAATTGTATGTCATTATGCATAAGCTTAATAATTTCAGTTTAGATGGAGCTTGACAGAGTTCTCACATCAGGTACCATCTTTCCTGGGTGGTTAACAAATATGTTAAAGTTGGGAAGGTCTGGGCATTCCCAATGTTTTCCCATGGGAATGTAGATTGAAAGCTCCGGTGTAAAATAATGGTGCTTCAGTCCTTTTTCATTACCTATACTGCATGCAAGTATGACATGGTGAATGTAGGCTGAGCCACACTGGGGGCTAGGATTCCTATGTGACTCCAGCTCTGGTGCTTCAGTACCTCTGCTAGCATGGGACAACCATATAGTTTCTCAGAACCTTAGAGTCATTTGTCAAAGCAAGGGTCTGCTAACTCCCCTTGCCACAATAAGCCCCACTGGATTTGAGTGCATCACTTAGACAATAAGGCAACAAACTTGTGAGGGTCACAACACTCTCATCCTACAGCCTGGAGGTAAGATACTATGGACTGGCTCAGAGGCTCCGGAACTAACCTGAACTCGGCTTCGCTGAGGACTGGCTTTCTATGTGAGACTCCAAAGGAGGGAGGCAGCCAACAGTTCTAGCCATATATGATGCCTATGATCCACACCAAAACCATGGTAGCACAATAACCCTACAGGGGCAGCAGGGGCACACATAATTGGGTGATAACCAACTGGTCTCAAATTGGACTTAGGACACAAATCAAACTTAAGACCCACTCAATAAGAAAGATACCAAACCTGGTACTGGAGACCTAGGTTACCTAACTAGTGAAATCCTGGTTATTAGTAAAGAATCTACAACAACTAATTTATTAAACCAGCATAATCCCTAACAACAAATTTCTGTGCTTATATGCACAATAAATCTTCACCCCTCATCAAGAAAACACAAATATACATTGAATAATTGGTTAAAAAAAAAAGAGGCCATAAATTTGAAGGGGAGCAAGGAGGGGTATATGGGACAATTTAGAAGGAGGAAAAAGAAAGAAGAAACACTGTGTCTTAAATATACTCTCAAAAAAAAAAAAACTACAAAAAGTATTATGAGCTATTGATAGCATCACCTTACCCAGTCCCTTTGTGCGCCTAAGTAGCTTGAAAATGCTCTTATAGAAGAGCCAAGGGGAAGTAAGGAGACCAGAAAATAAATATAAAAATAAAATGAGATTGTCTTAAAGTAAATCGTGTTGTGGAGAGGTGTGAATAGGTGGTAGATTAAACATGATCAAGAGGAGACACAAAAGAGAAAATATTTCTCAAATGCCTATAGTTGCATGCATAGGTGTTTTTCATCAATCCCATGCCCCAGGTAAACTCTCCAGGCTAAGTCTACCAACCAAGCGGAGTCAATGGATCTAAGCAACCAGCCTTGTCTGCTAGATGCCTGAAGTCAGCTTTCCTTAGAAAGCAGAGGCAGGTGTTTCTCTAGATCCTTTCCTTTTGGTTTGTTAACAGGTGGCAAGGGACAATACCCAGCTGGCTGCAAAGACATGGCCAGGGCAACAGGATGCCTTCAGAATGCCAAGCCAGCACCAATGCCAAGATGAGGCCAGCATCTCTCTACTAACAGGCTCAGGACAATGACAGTATCAAGTACATATGACTTCAAAGTAGATTCCCATACAAAAATCAACTGAATACAGAGTATCTAATGTTGGTTTATAATATTTAAGACTGGAAACTATCTTCAGTGGGCTGTACCACCATCCTTAGCTCCAGGTCATTTGCAAAGCTGTCTATGCAAACTCAGCATGCTTTCTGTGATATCAAAGTTAGCCAAAGATGGCACTGCAGTCAGTGAGAGTCCTATCTTGTCTGCCCCTGCCAAAGCCCAGCGTTCCCAAGGACTATTCTTATTAAAAACCCTGTGATGCTCCCTGATGTCCCTGTTATAATAGTAAAGCTATTACAGGAAAACTTTGATTACCTACATACCTAAGAGAATGCTGCCATACACCCATACAGCAAATGATTACTTAGTACCAACCATGGGTTCTATAGCCAGCCTCGCAGGGACTGAGAATGCTAAAAGTAAACAAATAGATAGATAGATATGCTAAAAGTAAACAAATAGATAGATAGATAGATAGATAGATAGATAGATAGACAGATAGATAGATAGAGCCCCACACTCTCAATGAACTCCCAGCTTTTTAGGACAGATATGCAAACATATCTACTCAAAGAAGTATAAAAAATTTTATGGCTGGAGAAAACAGGGATGCTTGAACCCAGCCAGATGGAAGGTTCATGTACCAAGATAAAGGTTCCACATTTACTGTATATTATCTTTAGGATAGAGAAAGAAGAATACTCACTCCATGGGCCTGGTTAATTTACAGAGAGAGAGAGAGAGAGAGAGAGAGAGAGAGAGAGAGAGAGAGAGAGAGAGAAAGAGAGAGAACTAGACTGTGACCTCATGGTCAACTTACTTTCTTGGTCCCCTCCTGCCCATTAGCCCCAGACCAGTGCAGGATAATGGGCATTTAAAGGCTGAATTTTAAGCCCTTGCAAAATCTTGAATCATCAATGAAGATTCAGCTGTGTTCCCTTGCCCAAGTTCCTCCTGAGCTTGAGGAAGTATGTAAAATGCATCCACTTAGTAAGCTTGCCTAAGTAATAGGAGCTCAAAGCCAGCCCAAGAGGAGCTTTCCTCATAAAGCATCCCACTTATCAGAAACCACAAAGCACCAACCCAGCTCATCTAACACTTTCCTAACACTGTGGCTCCTGGGTTCTGATTAGATCCTGTTAGGCTTTCCTACCTGAACTAGAAAAACAGATTGCAAACAGCTTTGTGTTACCAATAGGCAATAAGCACTCAGCAATGTTCAGCAAAATGCTCCAAGAGTCAGAATCAGGATGTGGGCTCAGCAGCAAAGCTAAATGTGAGGTTTAGAAACAGCCCTGCAATCCTTAACAACTAATTTTTATCTCTTGCAACTGTCAAATTTCATCCATAAAATGTAAACTATAGTAATTTACATTTAGGTCATTATGTTCAAGTGAGAATTATGCAAATTTTGTACATATCTAACACTTCTCCTGGTCTTAAGTTTTCCTGGGTCCTTTCTGGGAAACTGAGGCTATAGGCTTGGCACTTACAAAATACTTTCTCGGAGATGAGCAATTCTACAGAAATAATAATGTAACAAAATAACATTTAGCTACAATAAGCCTTAGCTATTAACTGGGCAAAGCAAGTCTGCAGGTGCCAACTCTGAAAGAGGAGAAGGAGGAATACCAAGCTTCAGTGGAGCCCAGGGCTGCAAAGCCCTCAAACACACACAGAACACATCCTTATGCAAAAGGACATGGAATCTGCACTCAGATCATTTGTTGAGCCTTTTAAAACAACATACACTCTATCATTTATTTCACTTCAATTTGAACACGGATGCTAGAGACCAAAGGGGTGAATGTAAGGCTTATTTCACCAGAAAGAACATTGAAAATTAAGCTTTGGGTCAGATACTTCCTAACACCTTTCCAAAAGACAGGGGTCGAAGGTGTGACCCACCCAAGTCCAAGTCCCTGGCAAAGTGCTTCATCCTTCTTGCTTCCTGAGTTTTCAGGGATGCATTCTCTTTAAGGCTTTTGTAGCCTGGAAGAAACCTGTTGCACAAATCTAAGGGCCTGTGTGGACGCCCCCACCTGGTGGCCAAATCAGGGAAAGCTCTTCCAACCTTAAAAGACAGGTACTTAACAAACAGAAGACGTTCCCACACCTCTTCCCCTCTTAGTCAGTCAAGGGTCAACTAGAGAGAACCCGACTGCCGAAAAGAGGAAAGGCGCAGGGTCAAGGTCACAGCCAATTTCCTATCCAAACCCAGACAACCATACAGTTCCTAAACTGTATGGCTCCAGGAAGTAGCTGGTAGCAAGAAGAGCCTTGTCACATCCCAGGTGTTCTGATAGTCAGAATTTCAGTCCTAGGTGGGGAAATCCCCTTTCTTCTTAAATATGGGTGTGGTTTTTCAGCCCCAAATCGGTACGTCTGGAGTTCCATTTTCCTTCTGGATTGGCATTTATCTCCTAGCTAGCATGTACATTATTTCTAAAGGAGTCCTTGGAGACAAACTTCCCACCCGAACTCTCGAGTGCCCAATGCTGTGGTCCAGCCAAGCTGATAGATGGGTAACAGTTGAAACTACAGAGACAGCAGAACCTAACTATGGGATGTTGAACCCTGAAATCATAGGGATGTTACAGACTTAAATAGCCTCACCCCACCTCTGGCTCTGCTAAACCTCAACCCCTGGACTAAGATTGGAAATCCCACACTTCTCCTATTCATTTTCCTAACAGAACACAAAGACCTGCATTTTGGTCTGTCCAAGCCCCCAGTTAAAACAAAACCGAGTCCTTTTTGACATCAGCATCGAGCCCTAGGAAGGGAAGCCCGCTCATGTAACACGCGCGTACAAATACATACACACACATACACACACACACACACACACACCACTATAGGCAGTGTGCACACTACCATCCTCAACTCTGGGATATATCGTCTTAATTGAGTGGCGTCAGCAAGAGAAGCAAGCTAGCCACCCCACGAAGAAACGGTGCTTATGGGAGAACCGTTTTTGCTTTACTCAATTGCTACATTCATTAGAAAAATCATCTTATCCTTTTCAGCTTCCTTGTCAACATCCCAGAAGGTACCATAAAGGCGCACCCGCGCGCACTTGCCAGTCCAAATCTCCAAGTCAGCTCAGAAACCACGTTTGATTCATTTAAACCCTGGTGTTCAAGAAGCTCCTCTCAATCACACAGCAGAGAACCAGGGGCTATAGGCAGATTGGTGCCCACCCACTCCCCAACCCAAACCAGAGAACGCTTCCGAGTGGCCAAAACCACAGACACTTCCTCCGCTCCAGCCCTGGCCCCAAACCCTAAGGTGCACGACCACCAAGGGGCGCCCCGAGCGGCCGGGTACTCACACAAGCGCGTGGTAGAGCAGCGCCCAGCCCCGCGGTCTCTCCAGGGCGTCATAGATCAAAGTTTGGATGCGCCTGTACTTGGCGTTGTTCCTCTTGACTGGGCGGCTCAGAGGGGTCTTGGCCAGGAGCCCGATGCCCTGCGGGGTTCTCCGCTGCCCCTCTTCGCGGCCACCGCCCTCCAGCAGGAGGGTCCCGTCTTTGTCGGCCCCGGTCCCTAGCGCCAAGGTGACTTGCTCCACGTCTCCTGGCGCCAGACCCACTTTCCGCTCCTCGTCGCCGGCCACTGCCGCGTCCCCTCCAGCAGGGTTAACTGCCCCGCCGCCTCCGCCGCCCCCTTCGCCGCCGCCACCGGCGGCCGCCCCCGCCGCTCTGCGAGCCTTGAGCCCCATCTGCCTCGTCCCCACCGGGCGCTTCGCCTTCTCCGCTGCTGCTCTGGGAAGAAGGGGCTCTTGGGGTGCGTGGACGAGGTTGCGGCGGCGGCTGCAAACCCGGGAACTCCAATGCCATGATCCGCGCGCCCCTCCCCGCCCACCCCCCCAAAAGCAGGCAAAGGCGGGCCTCCCGGGGGGCAGGGGAGGTCGGATGGGGAGTCAAGGGGTCACATCCCGAGCGGGTCCGCCGCGGGACCCCGAGGGGCGCGGGTAGCCCGAGGAGAGCGCGAGGGGCTGGCGCGGTGGAGCTAGGGCGCGCGGCGGCGGGAGGCTGGCACCGAAGCTCCCGGGAGGCGGCGGCGGCGGCGGCACCCGGGCCGGCGAGCCCGAGACAGCATCGCAGTTTATTTACAAGCCCTGTGCCAGCCGCCCTCCCGCCCGCCCGCCTGGCACACGCGCCGCCGCCTCCTCCCTCCTCCCCGCTCCCGCCCGCGCCCAGCCCGCCGCTCCAACCCCTAGCCTCGCTGCAGCGGCAATAGCAGCAGCAGAAGCAGGCGCGCCTGGGCGGAGCGCTCACCACCCGCAGCGCTTTCTGGTTCCCTCCCTCCTTCGCAGGGGTGGGGCTCCATCATTCCCGCCCCTGGGTTGCGGGAGGCCCAAGCCGCGCCTCTCCTTTTTCCCCCTCCGCCCCCTACCCAAGCTAACCTTGGGGACTGGCATCGCCCGAACTGAATGAGGCCTCTACTGCTGCTTTTGCTGGGTCTTGAAAGATGCGGCGCTGCTGCAAGGGCTCCCCAAACCTGTGGGCGTTGGGGTTTCCCCCTGGGCAAAAACTGGCTGCAGTTTTATGTTCAGTCTCCACCCCACACCTCCTCTGCTTGTCTTTGGAGGTAAAAATCCAAGTTGCTGGGTCAGCCAAGCCCACACCTCACCCAGGGGCCCAGTGGTAGCAATGTTCAGGGCTCATTTGAGTTACAGGTTCCAATAGTCTTTAGGTAGACCCTTGTACACATAGGTGGACAGACAGCTGAGAAATGCATGCAATGCCAGATTCACTATCCTAATTTCTGCTTGGCTCCTAACTCCTGTTGAAAGGGAGGCAGTCATGCCCTCTGACTCCATTAGAATCCTGCAGGGAAATCACTGAACCCTCAGCAGTGAATTTGTCCTGCGATGTGCGGTACTACTGCTCTTCACCCAAAGTTTGAGGCCTTAGTGCTCAGAAAACTTGAGTGAGTGACAGATAGAAGGCCAGAAGGAAAAGCAAGAGTGAGCCAAATCATTTCTAGTGTAGAAACGAAATCAGAAGAGCCATCTAGTGTGTGATTTAGTCCTGGATGACCCCATCGCGGAGGTGACGTTTTAAGATGAGATCTAAGTGGCAAGGTGAGAGCAACTGATAATATCCAGAAGAACCTTCTAGAAAGCACTGTGAAGGAGAAAAGTTCGATGACTGCAGAAGCAGCAATGTGGTCACTGGCAGCACTGGGTGCAGGGAAAGTATCGCGTTACCTACCACAGGTTAGGGAAGCCCACTGGCTGATCTAGAGTATCATGACTGGGTTAGTATGGAAGTGAGGACAAGATAGCTGTGAGCAAGGCTGGCAATCTAGTCTTAGCCCTTAAAAAAATAAAAAATAAAAAAATAAATAAAACAGGCTTGGGAAGTTGGATGATCAGGACTTAGGACCTGACCGAAGAAAAGCTGAAGTATCAAGCACATATAAAGTGGAGAAGAAGAGAGGTCAGGAGAAGAAGGGAGAAGCCGCCAGGAGGTTGTCTAGGGGATAAAAGTGTTAACTGTGTAGTATTGATACCGCGTCTGTTGCCATCAGAACACTTTTTTTTCCAGAAGCTGACTTGTATGACAATGAGAGAAAAAAAAAAAAAAAAAAAAACAGAAAATTGGAAAACTCATGGCCATCCTCAATAGAGACAGATACTGGTTAGATGTGAGGGGTGTGCATAAAGCAGACTATGTGACTGAATTATGTTTAGAGCAGGGTAGCTCCAGTCCCATTTTAAGTAGGACTAATGATCCATAATGAATTGGAGCATAGTAACAAGAAGTCAGCACAATTGAAGAGAAAAGGCCAAAGGAAAAGGGATTGCCTGAGTGAAAAGCACCTCCCCCAACACACACACAAACACACACACACACACACACACACACACACATAGACAGTAGCATGCTCCAGCCTATTTATTGGATCCTGTCCACCCATCCCACACCAGACACATGTGGCTATGCTGTAGAGAGGGGGTGAGCGTACATGTTGAGATTTGATGTACATTGTAAAGTATTCAGAGAGCGGAAAATGAAGGTAATCAACCTGGGGTGTTTTGGATCCAATCAGAATTTAAAAAGATGACGGGGTGGGGCCACCATAGTTGAATCCTCGTGGCTTTATAAGAAGAGAGAAACCAGAACACACATAAAGCATATCATCCCTTTCCTTTGTCACAAACTTCCCTGTGGCAATTCTGGTCTTACTGCTTAAGAAGGTTATTTCGGGATCCAGGCCCTTGACTATGAACAAAACCATAGTCCTAGCAAACCTCTTTTCTTGGTAAAGCACTTCTTTGTAAGTCACTTAGCCTTCAATAGTTCATTATAGTATCCTTTCTGACCCAAGTCCATGCCAAACACCTACAACCCAATCTTGCCTTATTTAGAAATACCTTATTTGACAATATCCTTTCTCCTCTATTCTTTCCTGTTTTATTGATGTATTCACTTATACTTGCCACTACCTACAGCCATCATGCCTATATTTTATTTACTTATTTCCTGGTGTTTTGTTGTTATGGCTTGAATGGTGTATGCCTTCTACAGATTCATGCATTGAGCACAGCATGGCCCCCCCATTTGTGGCTGTATCTTGGGACATGTGGAAATTTTAGGAGGAGGTGAGACCTGCCTGGAGGAAGTAAAATCAAAGAGGCATTGAGTTCTTGAGACATTCTGTCCATCACTCCTTCCTGGACCTCTCTGGGTTTCCTGTCCACTATGAAGTCCAAACTCCACCCCTACATGCTCCCGTCACCATGATGTTCTGCCGAGATACATGGAACTAAGAAACTATGAACTGAGCCCTCCAAATCGAAAGGTTGAATGACATCTTTCCTCCCTTAGGTTGTTCATCAGATCTTTTGACTCAGCGATGAAAATAAAGCAGCTAAGATGCTCAGTAAACAAGATGAACAGCGAAGCATCCACTCCCAAATCCTACAATTATGTATGTCCCATGATAGTGTCTTCATTCTCAAATGAAGCATAAGTAAGTGATCTACAGAAGAACACCACCAAGCTGCCAACACATATCCACTGTATGTTTTGATGTGAAAATTTTAGTGGGTTTGTTGTGATTAATCGGGAAAATCTTCATGCTTAATAAGTCTTAGTAATTTCAAATTAAGACTGGTGCATTCATGATGATGGTGTTCAAAAAGACTTGCTGGATAAACATGCAAGATGAACTTCTGGCCTTTTTTGGGGGGGAAAAATGATTACTTGTCTCAATTGTCCAATTGACTTGCCTGGAAGAAAGGAACCTCACCTGAGGAATTACAGCCATCAAATTGACCTGTGGGCTTATTCATGGGTCCACTGTGGGCGATGCCATCCCGAGGCATGTGGGCCTGTGGTGTCAAAGTAGCTGAAGGTAAATGTAGGAGCTAGCCAGTATGCAGAATTTCTCCCATGGTTTCCACATCAAGCTCCTGCTTTGGCTTCTCTCAATGGCGGACTATACCTTGTAAAAGAAAATAGGGGGGCTGGAGAGATGGCTCAATGGTTAAGAGCACCTTCTGCTCTTCCAGAGGACCCGGGTTCGATTCCCAGCACCCACATGGCAGCTAACAACTGTCTGTAGTTCCAGTTCCCAGCAAACACCAAGGCAAATAAATAAATAAAATAAAGTTTTAAAAGAAAATAAACCCTTTCTTCCTCAGGTTGCTTTCTGTCAGTGTTTTAGCACAGCAATAGAACAAAACCAGGACAGAGTCACAATATTTTACTACTGAGCATTTAGCAAAAAATGCAATCATCAAATAATGGTGCCTTGGACCCTCAGGTACATGAGGAGTTTTGGTGGAGACACAAAGGCCATTTCCATGCTTCTCGTAAAGGATGAAGCAAACTCAATATCAAAGCCATGACTCTGATCCAATTAAACCCAAGGGTAAAGGAACTGCTTGGTAATTGAGTCTGGAAAATTGACTTATTTCAATGGTTTTATAATCCAATGGAGAGAGCTGTTCAGATTTCTAATAGAGGGTTTTGAAATGCCATAAAAGGCATGATGCACAGTTAGTACCTTTTGAGGGGCCGTGTAATCACAACAACATAGTGACAATTCTAGCTAAGGGGAATCATGGGTCCTACATCCCTAAAGTCTCTGGAATCATGAATAGCAAGAAAGATAGTGACAGTGTATGAAAAAAGGAAGAGCATGAGTTATAGAACATTCAGCATCCTCTATTTTTGAGTCCCAGTCCATCCTATGGCATTAAAATTTCAGCCACTTGGTAATCCTCAAATTTGCCACCTCATTCTTTTCTAAATATTTTGACTTTTATATTAGTCCAATTTCTCTTGCTATAACAACAAATATCAAAAACTTGGAACTTGAGTTTTTTAAAAAAGATTTCTTTAAACTCATTTCTTTAAGCTAAAAGTCCAAATTGTCGTTTTTGCGAATAGGGTGGATTCACTGACATCCTCTAGTGTAAAAATATGGACTCTGTATTAATTATTTTTTTCTGCTGCTGCAATAAAACAATCTGGCCATAAGCAATTTGTAGAAGGAAGAGTTTATTTGGACTTATAGTTCCATATAGATAAGAGTCCATTATGACAGGAGGCTACTTAGCAACAAGCAAGTCATGGCAAAAGGATGTATGTACTGAAACAAGGCTCCACCTACCTAAGGTTCCACACTCTTCCCGAACAGTGCCACCTACTGGGGACCCAGTGTTCATATAGCCAAGTCCATAGAGTGAATTCTCATCAAGATGGATGGTAGACAGCACAATGGTAGAGATCTTCTTATATCACTCTACACTAGCGCAGAGAAACTCTCCGTCATGAATGGGAAGCTTCTGCAAATGAGTAATGCATAAAGGGTATCCTTTCACATGTCTTCGGCAGAGGAGAGTAGCTTAAATAATAAGTTATGAATAACTAATCCTACAATATAAAGCTTGTCACCTCCGGGCAAATTGCAAGATTCATATCTGCTCCAGAGTCCACATGCCAAGATGGGAAGCCAAGAGTGGGAGTGGCCATTCTATAACAACCTTCTAGATGGAGTGAACAAGGGTTCCGAAAGGTTCTTCTTCCTCCTTTCTGAGGGCATGTCCACCAGTCACTACCTAATAACTTTCCAATGAAACACAAACCTTAACATGTCTACTCCCTTTCACACAGCCACAGGAGGGACCAAACTTCTGACGTATGAATTCTTTAAGTGTAAAATACTTTTACCATCAAAGTAACTTGTTATTTTTTTTAAACTTTATTTATTTATCTATTTGCCTTGGTGTTTGCCTGGAACTACAGACAGTTGTTAGCTGCCATGTGGGTGCTGGGAATTGAACCAGGGTCCTCTGGAAGAGCAGAGGGTGCTCTTAACCGCTGAGCCATCTCTCCAGCCCTTGTTATTTTTTTTTAATCTTTATCTCATCTATAGATGTGACATAGAGGAGTCAGAGAAGGCGCTTTCTAGAAATGGACAGTAAGGGTGAGAACCAAGAGCTGCCTCTGAATCTCAGACATTTCCTCCAGAAGTTTTGTTTTAGACTGCAAACATCAAAAGGTGGGATGATGCTCTGGATATGGTTACCATGACTATAATCAAATGAGCAAGGCAAGGGCTCATGTTCCTGGGCATATGCAATGGTGCTCCTGGCTTCCTTGTCACCTCCATCCCAAAGAATTTCATGTTATTGTTGCAGACTAATTTTAAATCTACTTTCATTGTTTGTTGCACACAAAAAAAATATAGATTAGTTCTGGGTAAAATATAAAGCACAATTTGGGCAAGACTGCAGTGACCAAAGGTCACAATTTGTTGTCTTGTTACACACAGACACTGTTTATATTCTGGTAGAGATAACTACCAAGGCCACCACAGGACAAAGAGCAACACTGGCCTTCATTCTTTCCCTGGAAGGAGAGCCATCCACAATTGGACCTTGTTATCAGGGGTAGGGATGGAAGAGATTCACATCTCTCTGTAGAGAATGGGATCCTCTGCTATTAGGCTCCTGCCAATGCCCCATCCATGCACTCAAAAATACACTTACTTAGTCACTACCAAAGAATATCACATAAAGCTGCTTCCTCTTAACCCAGTGCTTGTTCTGTCCCTGGATATTAATAAGCTCTAAGAGAACCTGGGAAAACACAGTTTTCCTTGCAGCTATAGATAACATATGTATGTCACTAGGGATAGGCTTTGCTGTTTGTGCTCTCTGCTTCCTGCTTGCAATTGAAGTAGAAGTAGTCAGCAATGTGATCCTGTTGCCATGGCTACTGCTTGTTGCTAAGTAGCACTGTCATGATGGACTTTTGTCTATATGGAACTGTAACCCCAAATAAACTCTTCCTTCTAAAAGTTGCTTATGGCCTTGGTGTTTTATTGCAGCAACAGAAATAATAGCTGATATAGGGTTCAGATTCCCACACTAGAAGCTGAATTACTGGATCCACATTATCCTCCAAAATGACAGAGAGATGGGGCATGGTTCTTAAATGAAAACTATCTTCCATAAACTCACATACTTCAACACACACACCCTCCATGGTGGCACTGTGTACGAAGGTCATCAAACTTCTGGATGTAGCTTCTTACTTGAGATAGTACGTCACTAGGGGTGGCTTTTGAGAATTCATAACCTTACCCCACTTTCCAGCTCTCTCCTCTCTCTCTCTCTCTCTCTCTCTCTCTCTCTCTCTCTCTCTCTCCCTCCCTCCCTCTCTCCTTCCTGCTTGTGGCTAAAGGTGTGATCCTTCTTCCACGCCATGCTTCCCACACTATTATAAACTTTATCCTTCTAGACCCATAATGCAAAATACTTGTTTTTCTATAAATTGTTCTTGTGCATAGTGTTTAATCATAGCCACAGAAAAGTAACTGATATGTGGAGCAAGCTGAAACTTTGATCTTATTATTAACGCAAGACAAAAAGAAATATGTTTGGAAAGAAAGAATTCCAGGACATTTTACACACACTTTTCTTCTTGAAAACTCAGTGATTTGCACAAACACTGGGATTGTCTCCAATCCCCCAGCCTCTGCTGCTTTTTTTCCTCTCTAGGAAGAGAAAGTTTTGCTTCCTCACCTGTAACAATCTTCCTGAGAAGGCATGAGAAGCTGCCAAAGGGCATCCTCAAGCATGTCATTCTGTAGAGGATGGCAGCCTATAGGATAGTGTTAAGGTAGCCCTAGCTCTGTGACAATTCAATCCCCTCAAATCTTGCCTCTATTTTCTCATCTACACAGTGGGACAATAATCTATCCACTCCACTCATCCTTGGTCCATGTCTTATCCCTAGGCTCTGCACCTGTGATAACATTACTCCAAGGAACAGCATCATGGAATGTGCTCAAGTCAAGGCACAAAGGGAGTAAGTAGCTAAGTGATGCTAAGTGGCTCTCAGCATTGCTCTAAATGGCAATAATAGTAGGACTTTCCCTTACATTGTAATTGAAATTTTAACATTAACCTTTAGAGTAATTGTCCATGTTTATTAATAGTAGTTTTGCTAGTTTCTTTTAAATACGTAGGTTGTATGAAATAATCTATGCACTGAATGAACTCGTTCATTTATCCTTCCAGTGAGCATTTCCTTATTTCCTGGTCATTCATTGCTCTCCATCTAAAAGAAGTAGAGAAAAAGGCAAAGAGATTCAGTAATTAACTCAATACCAGTTGTAAAGATGAGATATATATAAGCGCAAAGCAATTTTGCCCCAGGTATCATTATTGCTTTCCAATGGGCTGAGTCATGATAGATGCCCATCACCACCATCATCGTTTATTGAATGTTTACTTGTAACTTGGGGTGAGTGCTTTATGGAGAATATTTTATTTAATCCTTGTAACAATTAGGATGTTGTTATGTTTATTGTTCCCCATATTAAACATGAAGAAAATGAGACAAAGACATTAGGTGTCTGACCCAAGGTTACACATCTGCGAAACAAGTCTGAAGTATCTTATTCTATTGTCTGTGTTTTTAACTACAGTATTCTGTTCATAGAGCATGCTGGCTGGGCAGAAATTTGGCATAAGCAAACACTTGGAGGTGAGACCAAGCATAGAATTTCCAGCACTAATTGTAGGTAAGCTTGAACAGAATAGTGGCTTTATAAGCAGGCATGTGAATACACTATGAATGGCAAGAAAGACCATGAGGTACTTCAGACATAGCCAGTGTGATCCAGTCTCTCTGATTCAAGAAAGGGCCAACCCTGGAGGATGGAGAAAACAAACTCAGTGAGGCCAACTACAAAGCTGAGCCCGGATGAGACAATCTGGGGACCAGCAAGAAAGTCATGAGTTCCTCCAGGGGAGGGGTCAACTGAAACTGTAGTTAGGAAGGGTTGTCACCAAGATTTAGCACTTGAAAAACATAAAGGGTCACTTGTCATGTTAGAAACAGAAATGAGCCTACCCAGTGCTCCAACCTCCCTTCCTGCGGACTAGGCTCCTGGCCTCTCCTCTGGCCCAGTAATGGGCTTCCTGGGCAGTCTCCTCCTTTTTATCATTTAACTAAGTACCTTGTCTTTGGGTTTTAATGGTTAGAACTTCCAATTTGTCATTTACAAATTCCAATTATCCACTTCCATTTCACTGCTAATGATGAGCCCTTAGACCTGAGTTCAGGAGTGATTGGCCTTGAGTCTGCTTGTTGTGGATGAATGGACATTTGGGCAAAAACACTATCCCATGCATTTAAAAGAGAGTTTTCAAAGATACATTCCCCATCTCCTTTGTCTGCTGGACCAGCTCTATGGAGCAGATCTCACCCCACAGGCATACGGCTTCCTCTACCTAGGTATTAAGAAAACCAACACACCACTGCTAGAGGGAACCTCCCCTTGGCCTTGTTTTGGTTGCAAAGTTTCATTGTACCCTCGTCAGTCACTGCATTAAATTCAGGGCCTTTTTTTACTTCTCTTACAAAGGTCTTTTGGGAAGGAAGTTGGCAGTTCTGTCCTAATAATAGAACAAGAGGTTGTGGACACCTACCTGCAGAATGATGCACAACAGGCAGAAAACAGGCTTTTGAAGCAGCCTGTTGTGTGGGAAGGAATATTGTCCCCTAAATGCCAAGGGTTAGACTTAGAAGAGTCTCGGCCTACCCTCTAAAATAGGTCAAACTTGGCCACATAGACTTACTACCAGCTAACTGACAAACTATGAACATTACAATATTAATATTACATCATATTTAGAAGGTAACTTTTGGGTGTCAAGCTCAATATTGATCCGTTGTTTGTAACAGTGACCCACATTGTATATAACAGCTCAGCTGGATATTAGGATATACGTGTAACAAACTAAAGTGATTTATATTTGTAGGATGCAGATTGTAGACATCATTAGTTTGCTAGGGCTGCTGCATGTAGACCATACCTGACTGGTGTAAGCCATAGAAATGGGCTTCCTCACAGCCCTGAAAACTGAAAGCTGATGTCAAAATGCAAAGCTGCTGGATTCTCCTGTGTCTGCTTTCCTAGGTCTTTTGGAAAGTGATGCCCTGCTGAAGGTCTCTCCAATGGGTCTCCCATTGAGTGTGTGTGTGTGTGTGTGTGTGTGTGTGTGTGTGTGTGTGTGTGTGTAGATGGAGAGAGTGCATATGCTACAGTATACATGCAGAGGTCAGAGAACACTGTCCTGTCTCCTCTCGTCTTTATGTGGGTTCTGAGCATCGAACTCAGGTCTCTAGGCTTATGCAGAAAGCTCCTTTACCCACAGAAGACACCTTACTCTCCCATCAGTCATTTCTTTAATGGGTCCTATCTACAAATGTAATTACATTCCAGGCCCTGGGAATTTGGCCTTCAATGTATGAACTGGGAATGAGACACAATTCAGCTAATGGCATAAACACACTACAATGATCTCATGTTCCACCGAGGGTTCATTAATTAGACTATCAAATGTTAACCTAGTTTTACATCTAGTCAAGTTCGTTTCAATCTACTTGAATAGCTAGAGAAGGGTGCAGAGGGTCATTACTGCCCCCAGATTTGATTGTGCAGTGAGTGATATGTTCACTATGCACTGGAAATACCTGCTGAGTCCAGGCTGTAAGTGAGGCATCTTCCCTGCTTTAGCTAGTGGTCACAGCTGCCTGATGAAGCAGGTGCGACCGTTCCAGATGGATGTGGATTGAATGATCTCAAAGCTCTCACTAAATAGAGAATCAAATCCGTGCTTTCTCTCTAGAGCCCAGAGGATAGTGTCTTCAGTATTGGAAAATTGTCTGCGTGGAGACAAAAATTCCCCAGCTAATTTAAATATCTTCAAAGATACAACTCAAGTATTCCTAGAATGCCCATGATGGCACAGGCTTTTGTGTTTAAAGTCCTGAGGTTTCAGTCTCAGCCCTGTGTTTTTCTAAGTGGGGTTGGGGAATCTCTGTCAGCCTTCTCCAGTTGAAATGTGGAAGATCTATAAATGACATCCACCTCTAGCAGGCTGTGGTGTGGCCCAAAGCCAATGGAGACTCCAAGTCCTGGTTCTTCCCAACCGATGCCTTGGGCCACCTTCCTGCTGTGGAACCCATCACTGATCCCTGCACTTCGTTTTTCTCATTGTTATTAGCCCTATGTTGTATGTCATCTCTGTGATAATAACTGGCTTCTTCAGAAGATTAATGAAATATATGATAACTTAATATGCATGATACTGAATTAGTCAGAATTTAGCTGTGTCTTGATTTTTCCTTTGATGCCACAGACAGCCAGTGTGTGTGTGGGAGTGGGGGATGAAAAGAACATCTTTCTACCTCAAAGAAAAATCTCTCTTGATCTTGAGTCAGTGTTTTCTTTATATACATACCAGTCTATTTTTTAAACTAAGTTTTGTGAATGGAAATTCACAGGTCAGGAATTTGCAAAACAATTTTGTCTTCAGGAGAGCAGGCAGAGCTTATTTAACACGCCATGTACAGCACCTACCACAAGAGGGAGCAGTTCATGAATAGTAGCAACAGGTGTGATTGTGTGATGATGGAAAAAAGAACCAGGGAGAAAAAAAAGGAATTCTGTGAAAGAGAAGACGCTTAGCCCCAGCCTCTGGGGAAGCAGGGATGGTACTGTCTGTCCTTTCTCATCTGTTCACATACGGGGCCACATCTTCAAGAAGTCTGTTGTAGAGAAGGTTCCTGGAAGCATGATGTATACTTCCCACCTGGGCTCCAGACTATTTCTGATGGGTGATTGCTTACAGATGGTGCAAATTTCTTCTTCCTCTTTAGTGTTTTTTCCCATAAAGTACTTGTCCTATTATTTGTGGTAAAAAATGAATCCGTGAAAATATATGCTACTCATGATCTGTGTGTGACTAAAGATGTGTTTGTAGTTGTCAAACTCTGGGTAAAAATTCTGCCCAGGAGAAACATCCTGTTATGTTGTAGCTCCCAAACAATTCTGCACATCACAGACTGGATGCTTTACTAATTGGACCAGCATGCATTTGACACTCCAGTAAAACATACTTATGGTTATCTTCCCTTACTACAGGGATATTAGGTCACAGACTCAAAAAGCAGATTTTGTTTGTTTTCAAATTTGACCATTGACTATACACCCACTTTCACCTTGGAAAGGGGGCAAATTGTCACAACAGGATACCCTTGTGCTTCTATGATGCTTATCTGTTTTTTTTTTCTTTTAGCCATTAACACAACTTGTTACTGACTGAAAATCAAGAGAATGGTTACTGTTCATAAAAATATCTATTCCCTTATGTTTTGAGCAGGATGCTTTTCAACTGATGTTTGATTTGTTTCCCTAATTTGCTTTGGTTGGTGAAATATGTGCAGAAGTGAAAATGAACAATATCCACCCATGGGCAGGAAAAAGATCACATCTCTGCGACGCGCTTCTGTACTCACACTGAGAACAAGACACCCCAAGTGAAGCTATGTGAAGCCAGGCTGTCCCACTACTCCAGACACCTATGATTAGGTGAGAAAAGCACTGATAAAAAGTAATACATTTTTTTTTAAGAAAAACATTATTTGTCGAAAGTTATTCTCTGGAATTCTTTCAATGGAATGACAAGATCCCTCCAGGAACATCTGATCCAACATGTATTCTCTACATTCTAGAATGGTTCTTGTTGGGGATGTTACTAGACAATACTGAAGGTATAGGATGAGCATCCAGAACAGCCATAGTGGTGAGTCACATGCAGGAGATGTGCCATGAGGCAAGTCCATAAGAAAGATAAGAAAAAATGTTATAGTTTATGATCTTTTAAAGTTTAGCCTGCTTGGCATCTTCTAGCAAGTCTATCTCAGCATTCACAGTATTTGTTCTCTGTTCTACAACATTTCCTCAGAGTCAGTCTTTTTGATTTCCTCATCTTTGGCACACTGGAGAACAATCTTTAATGTATATTTATATGTAAATATATATTTATGAAATGTTTTTAGCTTTCAAAATAAACTTTAGCATTTGTTACAGGGTGAGGTTCAGACATGGATGTCTCAGTTACTTAGTCATAACTGAACAGACAGCTGTAAGAAGATCTACCTCCTGACAGTTTCCAAGTCTGTGAGTGTAAGGTCAGGGCATAAGACATATGGTTTCTTCTGATCTAATGTTGGTTCTCCCATAGTCTTGTTGGATAGGGAGGGGGATGTTACAGACCCATTTTACAACTAGTTATGCTAAGAAGTAGAGGGCCTCAAAGATTTCCTTAAAGCACCAGCGCCAGGTTCTTTCACCCCAGATGAAAATCTTTCACAGGCTGAAGCTGAGGTCCTTCCTTCAAGAAAAGAGCATTCACACACACACACGCACACACACACACACACATATTACACAAAGCATGAAAGATTCAACTTAAGTTTTGGCTTCTGAATCCAAAGCTGTTTAACATTACTCAACAATATGAAGGCACAGAAAATTTCCCTCAGCCTTAGTTCCTGAGCATATAATATGAAAATAAACATGTGATTTATAAATTTTATAAATCAGCTGTAAAATGACAAAGAAATCTCACCCCCTACAATGCCTGATGCAGAGTAGCTGCTCTGTGAAGGCTATCATGTCTCCCTTTTCTTTCAGCAAAGGCAGAGCATTTAGGATAGCCTAAAGTTCAAATTCAGGCTCTTGTGCTTTCTGCTTATGGCTCTGAGCAGTTAAGAAGACACCTCGTGGCTTGGTCCTACCATGTACAACATGGAGATGCTAGGATGGCAGTAAAAGCTCCCAGTGCAACACCCAGGACTGCTGGGCACATGGGTCACACTATAGGCACTAAAGCCATTGTTCATCTCATGAATCTATTGGGGAAAACCAGGAAGAGAGGAGGTCAAAGAAATGACCAACAAGCAACCTTGGTATGGAATTTTGAGGCAACCTGGCCTTAAAAGTCAGTCAGACTCACATTAACAGGGACTTAGACTAAGAATTACAGATGGAGCAAAAACAAATTAATAGTTGGAAGGAGCAGAGTTATTCAATAAAATAGCTTCTATTTAACCAAGAAATTATATGAACCCTAATTTCTAAAAATGTTAATGGGGAGTATTATGCATTCATATGCAGTTCTGGAAGATTTATGCCAGTCTTAATGTCTAGAGATGCCCTTCAAATTTTCCATCTGCCCTGGAATAGGTCTAATGTGATAATAAACAGGAAATTGACTGGGCCAGGGGACATGCAGTTCTGTTTTGTACCATAAAATATAGGAGGCTGCTGACATCGCATATTAATTAGCTGATCATTCCTTTCCAAATTAAGAGCTCAGTTTTGTATTACTTGCACGAAGGCAAAACTTGGCTCTGTGATTTTGAGTGCATCGGATCTCATTCACAAAAATATTTTTGGAGAACTTAATTGTTTCTAGGACCTTCCAGGCAAAGGATGAGGTGAAAACAACGTTAGCCGTGGAAAAGTTTCTCTCAATCTAGGAAGCTGATGGGGAAGGATGAGAATAAACGTGTTTATACCAAATTGTTCTAGAAACAACTTGGCTTTTCCAAAGCATCTGGGATGACTTTACCTCATGGTCATTAAAAGCTGGGCAAGCCTGTGACTCTTTTTCTTTCTTTCTCTCTCTCTTTCTTTTCTTTTTTTCTTTCTTTTTTATTATGAATAAAGTCACATTTTCTATTCGTGTATATCCTTATTCAAGGTCCCTTCCCCTTCCCACCACCTCCAGTCACTCTTCTCCACATCTCCCCATTTCCTCCCCAGCAAGGTCAGGAGGTGTCAAGGTCCCAATATTGCTCAGTTCAGCATCCACTCCTGGCAGATCCAGCTCCCTCCCCCCAACATCAAGACTGAGTCAGGTGTTCCTCTAGAGGGAGTGGGATCCAAGGTGTCAGACCAAGCTGTTTCAGATCCCAAGCTGTAAGCCTGTGACTGTTTTTAAAAGCCTACAATTCCTTCCCTACTAATGTCATATAAGAATAGCAAGGCTTTGTATATGATGATGAAGGCTCTGACAAATATGACCTAAGCTTCTGCTGTTACCCTGTATCATTTACAATGCTAAACGCTGATGGGAAGTAGACACAGGTTCAGAAGACACACATCTGCATAGAACAATTTGTAATTATGCTTCATAACCAGCACCCTACTTTAGGGCCAGCCTGTTTTCAGGTAAAGGGCTTTGGAGTTAGGCAGACACGGAGGCACGCAGTAGAGCCGGAATGCATGCTTATATTTAACACACATCATCAATGGATGTGTAGGTCAATCTCTAGGTGCTGTAGACATCAAGGTGTATCATATGCAGTACTTTTTCCTTCAGGGATTATGGTTGAACCAAAAAGTCAGGTGATGGGACCTGGCCATAATAGTCTGATGAATGCAAGCCCCGAGATGGCTGTAGAACCATCCATGGGAAAGAATTCACTGGGTGAAAGTGAATGCAGGGTGTGCTATCTGGCTGCCTTTAATTTGTTTGTTTGTATAATGAGACCTATCTCAGAAGGCTGCTACTAGGGTGAGCTGAAGGAGTAATCTCAAACAGCCCCAGGCAGATTCACACCACTCAGCTAGACTAAGAAGTCTCTCATCACTTTCAGCTCGCATCCTGTTTGCCCTGGGGCCTCCTTGTTTACTGCCTCACTATCTGGGCTCCCATTCTAGGAGGAAATACAAGTAGCATGCTGTCCAGGCTTTTCAACAGAAAAGAAAAAAGAGTTGCTTTTCTGTATCCAGATAATGCTTCCCTTCAGGGATCTGTGTGACTCACTCTCTCCTCTCTCACCAAAGCTGCTGGTTGTTCAGATCTTCTGTTTGTCACTGGATCCTAGAGTTAGAGTCCTTGCCCCGATTCTTACTAGGATTTCATTTTTTTAATCCACATACCTCCTGAGGCATACTCTGAGCACATTTCACATTTACCATGGTTGTTGTCCCCGAGCAGGCAAATTTCATGAGGGCAGAGATCTTTGTTTTCCTTACCTACACATTAAAACAAGTAAACATGCCATTTCACTACGGAACTCCTTTGAGAGAGCCGCAGTGAGGTCCGTACTGTTAGCAATGTGTAAAGTTCAGGCTTTTCTCTTAAATATCCTGAGAAGCATCACAGGCTATTTTTGAGGAAGTGGCCATGGACTGCTTTAGACTCTTGTGTCATGGTCATTACCACAGAGAGAACTAAAGGAATCAGGAAAGAAGGTTGAGTAGGAGTCACTTCAGGAGCAGGAGAGATGTGGGTGTCTCAGATCCAGGTGTGAAGACTGGAGACAAGGAGATTGGAATAGGTGTAGGCAGAGATGGAGCTGTCAGGACATGCTGACCCGAGGAACATATGGTGGACAGAGGGAGAGAATAAAAAGGCCCTGGGAAGTCTGAGGTTGGTTTGAATTAAAAAAGTACAAACTGATATAATTTTCTCTCTCTCTGTCTCTGTGTGTGTGTGTGTGTGTGTGTGTGTGTGTGTGTGTGTGTGTGTGTGTGTGACATGCAGGTCTTATTCTCCTGTAAGATGCCAAATATATATTATACAACTAACTTAACTAAGGTTAGATTTGGACTTTCTGGTCACCTAAAATCACACTGCATCCACACAAATGCATGGCAATTTTAGGTGAGCTGAAAGTTCACATCTTTTTTTTTTCATTTATTTATTTATTTATTTTATGAATAGTCATATTTTTTATCCATGTATCCCCTTGTTCAGACTCCCTTCCCCCTCCCGCTCCTCCCTGCCCCTGCTCGTCTTCCCAGTAGAAAGTTCAGATCTTACATCATCTGGTATCCACCGGAAGCAACCGTTAGCGGGCCCATTGTCATTCAGAGAGTCTCCCTTGTCTTATTTGTCCTTTAGTCACAGGAAGCTGCTGCAAATGCCCAAAACTGTGAAGAGGATGTTGACCCTAGTCTCCTCACAGCATGAAGGGGTGGCTAGCCTTCAGAGTGCTACTTGCAGGAGATTTTCATTGATTAAACAGCTGGGTACATATTTGCTTCACGATGTGCCCATTAGTAGGGGAAATATCCACAGACTATACATATGACACACTGTGGAGATTTATAATTGAAAAAAAAATGTCAAAATCATCATTTCAAACTACATTCTGTATTTGGGAGGAAGAAAAATGAAGAGTAAAAGGTGGAGATATGTAGGCTTGGATGTTCCATCCTGTTAATGAAGAAGACTAAGAGTGACTTGAGCGTTAGCCACTTGCATTAATTTATCTGTGCGACCCTGTAAGCGCCATTAGATGCCTCGTCTCTTGTCTTATTTTATCAGGTAAAGAGACAGGTGGCAATTACCTGGACTCCAGACCTTTCTAGATCCCAATGGTTTGGATAGTATCTTAGTCAGTGTTTCATGGCTACCATGATGAAGGCAGCTCAGAAAAGCATTTCATTGAGGGCTTTCGGTTTCAGGCTAGTCCATGACTATCATGGTGGGCAGCATGCAGCAGATAGGCATAATGCTGCTGTAGTAGCTGAGAGCTTTACATCCTGGTGCACAGGCAAGCAGGTAGGCAGGCAGACAGAGAAGACACGGGATCTGGTAAAGGGGTTCTGAAATATCAAAACCAGAAACATACTTCCTCCAACAAATTCACACCTACTATAACAAATCTATACTTCCCAGTCCTTCTTATCTTTCTCAAATAATTTCACTCTCTGGTTACTAAATATTCAAATATATGAGACTATGAGGTCATTCTTGTTCAAACCACCACAGATGCCTCCAGTTTCCTTGCAGCACAGTGTTTCATTGGAAGAAGGCTTTGTTTTTCTGGTTCTGTCCACTTATAGTTCAGCTCATGTGGAGAAGGCAGGAGACCTTCCCAAGGGCACACTATGCTTCTCTGAATCTCAGTTTATAGATATAGCAAAGAAGACAAAAGCAAATAGAGGAAATAAAAAACGTGGACACAAGAAGAAAAATCTGATGATGAGGAAAAATCAATTAGCTTTAATAAAAAAAAAAAAAGAGCCAACTTCAACCTTAATTGATTTCAAATAAAATGCTTCTATCTGTATTCATGAGATGTCTTACATAATGGAAAGCTGGGCTTGCATTAGATATTAGTGTCTTTGAGGAAAAACTGAGCTTCTGCAGTACTGTCTCATGCATCTAGTATCAATCATCCCCACTTAGGACATCCAAATCAGATTTCTCAAACTGAAAAAGTATTACATCATTGCACCATAGGCATGCTTGTCCAGTCTGTGCTTCAGATGGTCCAGTGGCTACCATTTCCCATGAGACAAAGGTAAAGTCCAAAGCCTAGCTCTCACCTATTGAAGATTAGGTTTTTCTTCTGACTATGACAGGATATATCACAATAAGCAACCTAAGAAATGAAGCGTTTATTTGAAGAAGATGCAGTTCTTCATGTAGAAGATACAGCTGTGGGAGTGGCTTTTCCACCTTGGCAGTGGGATGGTGCAGCTGCTTACTCACACCCGGACAGGTCAGGAAGCAAACCTGGCTCACATCTGTCTTTCTCGTTTATTCAGTTCTGATTTCCAAACCATTGGATCGTACCACCCACATTCACTATGTGTCTTTCCTTGGTAATTCTCTCTGAAAACATCCTCACAGTTGAGCACAGAGTGCTCTCTAAGAGATACTATATCCAACAATACTGACTATAAGGGTTAACCGTCAAACAACTCAGTTCAACTTTGGTCTACTAGTCTCCTCCATCCATCCACTCTCTTCTCCGTGTTGTCCCACCCCAAATACAAACTTGTTCCTGTATCTGCTACCTTTGCTTATGCCCTGGCCTTGCCCTTGAAAGGTTCCCCTTGCTTGGTTTCCTAAGAACACAGCAGCGACTCATCTTTCCAGATTCAGCTGAGCATCATCTTCTGCACAAGTCTTTTCTGACCTCTCCTGCCCTAGATGGAGTCTCTGGTTTACGCCTTTGTAAATTCTTACACTGAGCCAACACAGGGTTCTCTACTTTCCCACAGAAATGGCATGACATTTGTTTCTGTAAGTTTCAATCTCCCCAACACAGGCTAACTTACTTGATACCAGAACATACATCATTTCATCTTTGTATCCCTAGTACTTAACACAATAATGTCATCTGTCCATTTTATGAAGAATTACAAGTCCCTTCCAGTTTCCTGTAGTGCATTAGGAGACACAGTAGAGGCAATGACAGTAGAGCGGCAGAGGTCGTTTTGGATTTTTGATTGTTATTGTTTTTATCAAAGCCTGCATTTTACTTTTTTTTTCCAATCTGGGTATATTAAAGATTACAATATCAGGCTTGTTTGCAGGAATGTGCTATGAGCAGAGCATTCAATGGGATGTAAGACATTCAAGGAGATGGAATGTGAATAGAATGGATGTGTCTACCTCCTAAGTCACTATTTTAAAGGAAAGGGGAGTCTTCCTTTTCTTCCCCTTTTCATTTGGCATGAATACAATCACGACAGTACAGAATAGAGCTGGGACTATGGATCCTGGAGTGAGATTTTTAGATTGAGGATAGCACAATCCACAATTGGGACAAAGTTGCTTCATCCTCAAGGCTTCAAGCCATTTCTGAAGTGCTTTTAAAACTGACATGAGGAAGAGAAATTATCATGAACCTTGTTTAGAGAGTGCCCTCGGGGTTCCTCTTTGTTACAGCATCCTAGGCTATACTTGCTTATATAGGTGTCATCTAAATCAGACGCTGAATATATCTAATGCAGACACTGAATACATAGATAAGTAAGTGATATGGGAGTAAATGAACAGTTCAAGAGCTAGCAAAAACTAGCTAGAAAAAAAATTAAGTAATTTTTGTAACATTGAGAGAGAGCATCAGTGGCTATTACTTAAGTGACATGGCACCAAGCGCAGTGGGTTGAGTCCTCTGCTTACTCTCCTGTCTGCCGTTTCCACCACACACAAATCATGAAGATTCTTTACTTCCCCTTCTACACAAGGCCTTATTAATTCTCGAGTAGAGTTTTCCCAAGCCATAACTTTATTTCATATCGTTACCTGTCCCCTTAACCATGGCACTGGAGAGTGAGCTAGCCACTCCGTCCTGCAGGCTTCCCCAGAACTGTTACCATGGCAATCTTCCCCTGGCATAGTACTGATCAAAACCTTCAAGGGCTCCCTATTGATTTCAGGTAAAAGGCCAGCCTCTTTAAATTAGCTCTGTGCTTTGGACTACCCCACTTTCCCAGCCTCACCACCCACGTATGTCCTCACCCATGCTGTTCCTCTGTCCTGAAACACACTTGTCATTTCTATTCTCTAGATCTGTTTTCAAGACAATCTCTTTCCCTAGAATGAATTTAGCGTCCCTCATGGCTACCTGTGCCAGTTAAAACTGTATCCTTTCTTCAAAGCCAAACAAAATCAGTTTTACTTTATATGAATCTTTTTTTTTTTTATTTTAAGCTTCTGAACCAAAAGATCATCATTCTATCTAGAGCATTCTTTATCCTTGCATACCCAAACATTATTTGGCACAGCTAAATCATGGTCTCATGCATGGTACAGTAGAGAGATGGCAATAATACCAGTGTTAACACTATCAGCCATAAACTGTTAGTCATCTGTAGAACATTCCTAAGATGTCACATCTTATTCCAAATGCATTATGTGCAGTAAAATACATGAACTGTCCACTGACATGGGCAGCATGTGGAGCCTTGAGGGATCGGACTGTGTTTCTGTTTGTAGGCTGGCACTTTGGAGCCCATTCCCTACAAAGGAACATCTAATCCAGTCTTGATTTCAGTATGAGGAATTCGGAATTGTCTGGAGTAGATGCTTCTTGTCCTTTTTGGGGAGAGAATGGGGGGATGGGGAGGAGGGAGGCTGAAGGCTGACAGGGAGAGATTGGGAAGCAGAAGGAAGGGGGAACAAGGAGATACATAGATAAAAAGACACACACACACACACACAATCATACCAGCTCATAGTAATCCTGTGGGGCTAGCAGCACTTTGATTAGCTGCCCAGGATTACTTGCTGGAGTTTTGAATCTTGGATATTTAACTCAGTGCATGAACATGTTCATCTCATCTTACCCAGTCTTAGTGTTGGCATCTCTCAACAGTTGCATTGACACCAATTACATGCCATGATATATGGGGAGTGACCATTCCAGTTGGTACACAATAGTTGCTTAATTCATGCTAACTCCTCATCTTCAGAGCAGCATCTCTTGTGTCTTATGTTTCTCTGGAGAGAGTATATGCTTACGAACGTTTATTTATACTGAAAATAATATTTATTGTTGAATACAAAAGTATAGGTCATTATCTGCTCAGTACTTCTCAATAGCAAACATAGCATTGTAGCTGATTGGGGCATAGAATACTAGGAGTTTGTTGAACATTGTTTCTCCATTTGTTTGTTAGTAATAGCTATAGTACATGCTAACAACAAACTTATTTCAGCGTGTTTACATGCTCCTCTTGAAGCTAGAAATGACCAGGGATCCCAGTTTTGTCCTTAGTATATGATCAAAGTCAGGAGGCAGTGTCTCTCTTTCCCGTTCCTACTTCTTGTCCCCAAGAATGAAGATGGGATTGTTAGCACTTATGGCCCATGCAGAGAGACAAGTACCCTAAATGCCATAGTGGTAGATGCCATAGGAAGAGGTCTGTCCACAGTCACATACATGAAGAGAGTGGGTGGAGAAAAGATTGACTTTGATTTCTTTAAACCTCGGTATCTAAACTTCTGTTACAGACACTAATTACACCCTAACTAGTATTGTCACAGGATCTCAGGGGAACATTATTGCATTGATCACTGAGTGACCTTGGGGAGGACACATCAGCATTGCCACCTATGCTACAAAGTAGAAATGAAGAGAAATAAGGCAATATGTATTTAATGCCTGGTTCTTTGCACATTGTAGGAGTGCAATATATTTAAATAATTGTTTTATCATTAAAAGTCAGCCACAATTTCAGCGTTCCAGATGCCCCTGTACTTGGATGGGGTGCTGATTCCTGCTCCTGAAATAGCTGGTGCGATGATCTCATCCTTCCCGTGTTTACTAAAGGCTCTCTGCACAAATCCCTTTCTCTCCAGTTTCTCCTGCTGATGTCATCCTTGCCCTCCCTTCCTTAGCTTTGTGCTAAAGCACAGCATGGCTCATCTCATCCCAGAAGGAAAGCAGAGAAGAAAGTCACACCCCACTGTCACCATAACACATTTTAAAGTGGTCGAAGGACTGACTGTACGCTTTAATGCCTGGGGTTGGGGATATGCATTTTCACAGAGCTTCCTCTAGCTCCTGGAACCTCTGTGAGTGCTACACAACTCATGTAATCCTCTTGTGCCCCTGTTTGGACATTGACACAATTGCCCAGATGCTGCAACTGAATATGAGACTGTGAAATAATTGTCCCAGGGCTACACAGCTGGACAGTGAAGCAGTAGATGGCAAGGTACCACGGAAGAGTTGTGCCTTCTGTCAGCCGAGCTTCCCATCTGAGACTGAGAACACTGATGTGCACAATTTGGACTCCTTTGAAAATGTAAAAGAAACCTTTCTTTGTAAAAATGTTTTTTGTTCCCTGTGTTTGCCTTTAAACAATAAAACTCCAAGAGGCTCCTTTCCCAGTGAGAGCTGAGTATGAAGGCACCAGAGAAAAATAGCCCCCAGGCTATCCAGCTGCCGCAGAAAGCTTCAGGTTCTAAGCAGCGTTCTCTCCAATGCTCCAGGTTCTCTATGCATTTAAGGAAGAGAGACACCCCTAGTTCTAGGAATATAATTAAAAAGTTACACAAGCAACAATAATAACTAATAACCTATGAACGTTCTTATTCGACTGAGCCAGAGAGAAGGTACCAATGTCTCATGACTAGAAAGCTCTTACCAAAGGAGAGCAGGGAATGATCTCAGGTCTGCAGCTGAGAAAAGCAAAACAAAGGAAGGAAACAAAAATCCAGCACTCCTTTATGATACAAATCCTGGAGAGATCAGGAATACAGGGAAAATTCCTAAGTATAATAAAGGCGCTATGCAAAAAACCGACAGCCAACATCAAACTAAATGGAGAACTACTTAAAGCAATCCCACTAAAATCAGGATCAAGACAAGGCTGTCTCCTCTTTCCTAATCTATTCAATATAGTTCTCAAAGTTTTAGCTAAAGCAATAAGAGAACAAAAGGAGATTAAGGGGATACAAATTGGAAAAGAAGAAGTGAAACTATCTCTATTTGCAGATGACAGAATTGCATACATAAGTGACCCACAGAATTCTACCTGGGAACTTCTGCAGCTGATAAACACCTTCAGTAATGTAGCAGGATACAAGATTAATTAAAAAAAAATCAGTAGCCCTCCTATACAGTAAAGACAAACAGGCTAAAAAAGAAATAAGGGAAACATCACCCTTTATAATAGCTGCAAATAACATTAAATATCTTGGCATAACACTAACCAAAGAAGTAGCAGACCTGTTTGATGAAAATTTTAAATCACTGAAGAAAGAAATTGAAGAGGATATCAGAAAATGGAAAGCTCTCCCATGCTTCTGGGTAAGTAGCATCAACATAGTAAAAATGACAATCTTACCAAAAGCAATCTACAGATTCAATGCACTTCCCATCAAAATCCCAACACAATTTTTTACAGACCTTGAAAGAACAATACTCAGCTTCATATGGAATAGCAGGAAAGCCAGAATTGCCAAAACAACTCTGCTCAACAAAAGAACCTCAGGAGGCATCACCATCCCTGATTTCAAGTTATACTATAGAGCTACAATAACAAAAATAGCCTGGTACTGGAATAAATACAGACTTGAGGATCAATGGAATCGAACTGAGGAACCAGACATTAACCCAAAAACCTATGAACACCTGATCTTTGACAAAGAGGCCAAAAATATTCAATGGAAAAAAGATAGTATTTTTCACAAATGGTGTTGGCATAACTGGATGGTAGTATGTAAAAGAATGTAAATATATTCAAACCTATCACTCTGCACTAAACTCAAATCCAAGTGGATCAAAGACCTCCACATAAACCCAGCTAAACTGAACTTGATAGAAAAAAGTGGGAAATACCCTCCATTGCAATGGTACAGGTGACCACTTCCTAAATATAACACCAGTAGCACAGACATTAAAAACAATTAATAAATGGGACCTCCTGACACTGAAGAGCTTCTGTAAGGCCAAGAACAAAGTCAATAAGACAAAACAACAGAGTACAGAATGGGAAAAGATCTTTACCAACCCTACAACTGACAGAGAACTGATCTGTAAAATATATAAAGAACTTAAGAAACTAGGAGCCCCCAAACCTAAATAACCCAAATAAAAAATGGGGTTCAGAGCTAAAAAGGGATTTCTCAACAGAAGAATTACAAATGGCTGAAAGACACTTAAAAAATTTCTCAACATCTTTAGCTGTCAGAGAAATGCAAATCAAAACAACCTTGAATACCATGTTACACCTGTCAGAATGGCTAAGATCAAAAACACAGATGATAACCTATGCTGGAGAGGATGCCAAGCAAGGGAAACACTTCTCCATTGTTGGTGGGAATGTATACTCATACAGCCACTCTGGAATGCAGTATGGGGGTTTCTCAAAAAACTGGAAATCAGCTTTCCCAAGTATCCAGAAATACTACTATTGGCCATATACCCAAGGGATGCCCGTTTGTACCCCAAAGGCATTAGCTCAGCTATGTTCATAGCAGCATTATTTGTAATAGCAAGAACCTGGAAACAATCTAGATGCCCCTCAACTGAAGAATAGATGAACAAACTGTGGTAGATCTATACAATGGTGTACTACTCAGCAGGAAGAAAAAATGATATCCTAAAATTTGCAGGCAAATGGATGGATTTGGAGAATATCCTCCTGAGTGATCACAAGCCCAGAAAGATAGGTATGGTATGTACTCACTTATAAGTGAATTTTAGACAAAAAGCAAAGAATATCCACACTGTAAACTACAACCCCCAAACAGCTTGGGATCAGAAGGAACTTAAGTGAGACATCCAGGGATTCCACTAGGAAGAGAAAATAGAGAAGATCTCATTAACAAATTGAGATCATAACAGGTAGTGACCAAGGAGAGGTGAGAACAAATCACGAGAGGAGATGGTTGAGTGAGAGGAGCAACAAAGAGGGAGAAAAAAAGAGATTAATATCTCGATAGAGGAAGCCAATGCGGTGTTGGAAAGAGACCAGGTGCTAGGGAAACCCCTAAGGACCCACAGGATATATCTGGCTAGTTCCCCAACCAATAGTAGAGGGGTGTCTAGATAGGACTTCCCCTATAATCAAATGAATAACCATCCTAAGTGTCATCACATCACCCAACAATGAATGGAGGTGGAGGCAGAGATCCATGGCTGAGCACTGGACCAAGCTCCCCTTCCAGCTGGAGAGCAGGGTAGAAGTCTGTATAAGCAAGAGAATAGGGTTTATAAAGAGGAGACCCACAGAGATGGCTGGCTGGAGCTCTGGGGAGCCCAGTGAATCAAGAACAGCCCCTGGGGAACCACAGGAAGAAGAACTAGGTCCTGTAAGGTAGGCAACTGTCCATTGGCATGGGCAGTCTGTGGAGCCTGGAGCATGTGCTGGCACCTAGGAGCCCATTCTCTGCAGAGGAGTGCCTAACCCAGTCTTGATACTGAGATGAGAAAATTAGACCTGCCTGGAATGAAGGCACCACACTGAGCTGACCCACTTTGGGACTTCCTTCCCTTTTGGGCGAGGACATCAAGGGATGGAGTGGGTGGAGGCTGAAGGCAGACTGGGAGGGATTGGGAAGAGGGAAAGATGGGTGAGCAGGGGGATACATAGAAAAAAAGAATTTTTTAAAATATTTTCTTTTTAAAAAAAGAAGAAACAATAGTAGCCAGATAAGTGATAAGTACCAGCTTTCTCTGTTTCTGCTTCCTGACTACAGATACAATGTGACCAGCCACTTCACACTCCCACTGTCACACATTTTCCTTTCCCTCTGAGATGGATTGGACTTGACTCTGAGTCAAAGTAACCCATTCTTCCCCACATTGCTTCTGTGGCATATTCTGTCACAGCAAGAAGGAAAGTAACTAACAGACATGCAGAAGTAGGAATGTCTGACTTAGGTGATGTCATATTTATAGTTTTTATTGCTATGAAGAGACACCATGACTATAGCAATTCTTATAAAGAAAACATTCAAATGGGGAGGCTGGCTTACAGTTTCAGAGGCTCAGTCCATTAGCATTAGGAAGGGGAGTAGGGAGGCGTGGAGGAAGATGTGGTGTTGGAAGCTGAGAGTCATACGTCTTGCAGGCAACAGGAAGTCAATTAATAGAGGGAAGTGTCCTGAACATAGGAAACCTCAAACTCGGCTCCCACAGTGACACACTTTCTCCAACAAGGTCATACCCACTCCAACAAAGCTATACCTCCTAATAGTGCTGCTGCCTATGAGACTGTGGGACCCAGTTACATTTAAAGTGACACAAGTAATAATAATTTTAATTTTGTACAGAATCAACAAATGGCTGAAGATTTAAACCCCCCATTATCAGCAAGGTCATCAAGGAATCAATGACTAGACTTACCAGAAGTATTCAGTAGTGGTTTGAAGTTGTGAAATGGCTGTGGAAAACTGGAAGTGTCTATTAGGTCTCTCTCTCCCTCTACCCCCCCCCCACCGCGACACACCTTTCCTCTGATCCATCAGTCCTACCACAGAGACCTGTATTATTATATTTCTGGCCCAACCTTTCTGGCCTAACCCTGAGGTTCTGACCCACTGTCCCACAGAAATACACAGACATTTGTATTAATTTTATGCTGATCAGCCTATGGCATATTGCTAGCTAGCTCTTGCTCTTAAACTAACTCGTGATTCTTATCTTGTTCAGCCATGCAGCTCAGTACCTTTTCTCAGAGCAGCAGCATAGTTGTCCTTTATATCTGCTGGCTTCTCCGCTGGTCTCTCCAGGGTCTCTGCCCTGCTGTTTCTGCTCCCAGAATTGTCTCAGTCTGGTAGCCCCGCCCACACTTCCTGTCTGCTTTCAGCCAATCAGCATTTTTATTAAATGAATAGGCAGAAAAATTATATACAATGTAACATAATCCCACTACACCCACTGGAGACCATACTGAAGACAAGAGAATGTATAAGTCAGTAGCAAAACATAGAAAATTTGAGAATAATTCCAAACTGCAAATAGCACAAATCTCTACCTATAAACAAATTGAAGTGTGTCCACATGAACGAAGTATTTATTTTCTCAGTCTTGAAAAAGGGCCAAAGGAATCCTGAGGTGCCTCACAGTGCAACCCTGGCTGTCTAGCTCAGGTCAGCTGATTGGATGAGAGTACACACATACTTCTGAAGTGTTAGGAACTTGACAGCTCCTGGGTATAGGAGTTAAATTAAAAAAAAAAAATCTGTTAAATAAAATTTCCATATTCACAGCAACATAAACAAATCCTGTCAGGTACAGATTATTTTAGTATGTCAGCTCTCATCATAACCAATAATTGAGGTTCTACTGAGTCACTCACTAATAATGAGGTGGATAAAATATTTCATATATAATGGCTGTCTAGTCCAGGTTGGTCTCAAAATCAAGATCCTTTAGTTTCAGCCAAGTGCAGGAGTTTCATGTTGGGTACCAATACATGTGGGGCAAACTAGTTTTTAAAGAATGAAAAGATAATTTTTCCCCACTCAGCCATAGTGGGCCTGAAACATTGCTGTAATTAACTTGGTTCTAGTCTCCTGAGCCCTGGAACAGGGTCCAGCAGGAGGTGAAGAAGGCAGATGTCCCATGGCTGATGGCTTTATCTCAAGGTTGCTGCTGAAGAAGCCCTGTGACCCAGACCTCCTTAGCTACAGCCGCTAACACTTTGTCACTCTAACAGACTCATTAAAGTGGCCGAGGGCAGAAATGACCCCAGGTCTAGATAGCTAGGAAAAGATAGATGTTTCTCATTTTAAAGCTCAGCAAAATAGGTTTTATAGAAGCCCTAAAGAGCTTTACAAGGAAAGTCTGTCAAGAATCATCACAAACATCCATCTCTGAAATGGTCCCCTCAGCAACATTTTTTATATAAAATCAGATCAACCCAGAATCTTTGCCTGGCAAGAAAATGTCCAGGAAGCCTTAAGATCAGTTCACATTTGCAAGTATCCATCCTCAAATCTCTCTACAAGATCTATAGAATAGGTCATCCAGCCTTTACTGCTGGCAAGGGAGCTCCTTTTTGCTCAGTATTTATAATTTTGCTTTTTTTTGGACAGCAGACCACACATATAATGGTGATTAATAAACCCTACATGGCCACATAATATAGATATAACAGTTTGTATAAGTAAACTATTTAGGTTGGAATAATGATGAAATTGTCTAATGTGGCTGCCCTCTAGCAAAACATTTCTCCCAACACATTTCCATGGTTAAGCAATATGTCACTGTTACTCAAACTTACTAACCAGGAAGTTCTGCTCCATATCACAAAATCCCTACACAGTGAGGTGAGTAAGATCACCCTACCACAGCCAAGCTTAATAGGTTAACTAACTTGCATAAAACTAAGTTGCCAGTGACGGGGAAGGCTCGTTCAATCACCCTGTATCTAGGCCAGACCCTTCAGCTAGCTAGCTTCTCTTTCTAATACCATCTTGGGACTACGGCAATATTTAGAAAGTCTGTTCTTCTCATGAAGACAATTCCTGTTGACATTGCACTTTCTCAGAGAAATCAGTTGTTTCTCCTCTACCCCTGAGCCTCATAGAGTATCTGTTCTTCATCTTACATTTCTGTCTTCTCTTGAGTCTCAGCTTTGACACAGAAAACATGGATGGAGTTTTGTTTCCTAGAATCCAACCATCTGGGCTTTTCTTTGTGTCCCGGTTGTAGAGAATTCTAGTGCTAAGGCTGGAACAACCCTAGTAAACAAGGTATTGGTCAGGCTAGTGTTCAGGGTACACTAACAGCTACATTATTATTTTTTTTTAAACTTTATTTATTTACTTATTTATATGCCTTGGTGTTTGCCTGGAACTGGAACTACAGACAGTTGCTAGCTGCCATGTGGGTGCTGGGAATCGAACCCGGGTCCTCTGGAAGAGCAGACGGTGCTCCCAACCACTGAGCCATCTCTCCAGCCCCACAGCTACATTATTTTATCCTTACAAGGCATGTTCTAAACAATGATCAGTTAAGTTGTTGTTTATGTATTTTTGTTTGTTTGTTTTTAGCACTGGTGATTGAACTCAGGACCTGGTCCATGCTAGGCAAGTCGTCTGTTACTCAGCTGACATTTCCACCTCTCTCATTTCACTTATTTTGAGACACAATTTTACTAAATCCATTTGTAATCCTCCAATGTGGCCTCCTGAGCAGCTGGGTTTACAGGCTTCTACCACCACTTTTGGCTAGTTACAACTGGGTTTTAAACATAGAAAACTGCCTGACTCAACTAGCTTAATCAAAGGAGAGAAAGTAAGGCTCATGAATCCAGAGCCTGGGAGTTACAGATAGTATAGGGCAATGGTTCTCAACCTTCCTAATGCTGCACATCTGTAATACAGTTCCTCATGTTGTGGGGACCCCTTCCACCCATAAAATTATTTGTGTTGCTACGTCATAATTCTGCAATTGCTATAAATCATAATATTTGTGTTTTATGATGATCTTAGAAAACCACTGTGAAAGGCTTGTTCTTGATCCACAGGCTGAGAACCTCTGATTTATGACCTAACCAGAGCTGTATCATCTTAACTTTCATACACATTCATACCACCTCTGGAGTTCACACTCATTCATACAACCTCTGGAGTTTGCCTGGAGAAAGCTTTCTTTGTCTTCCAAGGCTACTACCTGCAAAGCACGCACTCTAGAAAACTTCCATTTCAATAGACAGTAGTCTTCTCCCTGTTACTCATCTCCCTGACACACTCCTTCATAAGAATAGTAGCCATTCTTTAGGAAATGCATTGGACACATGGCTGTCCCCTTCTTTATACAGTCCTGGACATCAGGGTCATGTTCTAGTTGTCTCCATTTCTATCCCTTTTACTTTGTTCTCCTTGGAGCACTTGGCTTTTGTTGAATGGGTAGCACTTATCCTATTTGTGGGAGAGATGGCTCATTGTTTCACAGTACACAGCTTGCTCTCCTTAATCCCAGGCACAGAATTTCAGTTTCATTCAGTGTGGCAATGTGCCCAGCTAGGAAGCAGCATTTCCCAGCTGTCCATGAAGCTCAGGGAAGCCAGGAGAAAAACTTACAGCCAAAGAGAATGAACTGGAAGTGTCAGAGGGAACTTCTTGGAAAGTTGTTTCTGGGAGCTGAGCCAGGAGGGAGCAGATACCCCTACTGTCTTCTTGGAATGGGAACTCCATGTTGGACCTCGGCAGAGTTTCTGAGCTATGATTCATTCAGAGGATGGAAGCCATTCAGTGAGACAGAGCGATCAGCTAGACAAGCACTTGGCTCCTCGAGGCAAGTGTAATTGTAAAGCTGCAGTTACAGCCTCGGTGTCTGTTCCTCACATCATCTATGTGAGAAATAAACTCCCCTGACTAAATTATTGTTGGTTTGTGGGGTTTTTTTTTGTGTGTGTGTGTGTTGTATGTGCTACAGACAGCTGGCTTTCCTTTAGTTGATAACTATGACATGCCTGAGTAAGGAAGTGTGTGCACCATTGTGGGGATTAGGCTAGTTCTCCTGCTAACTGGTCTTGAAACTGAAGCTTCCTTCTTCACTTTCTATAGCTACAAACCTTTCAGGGTCTCGTTGAGCCATGAAGACAAAGCCCATCCTGATTATCAAAACCCGATGCAATGAGTGTGTGTCTGCTGTGTATCTCCCACTTTACAGATCACTGGAAAGTCTGTGTGAGAGAAGTGGAGACATATTCTCAGGGCGGGCTGACAGCAGCTCTGACTCATAGCACACTGGGAAGCCTTCACCTTTAGAACAACTCTGCCGGTTTCCAGACCAAAGCATGTATGTACCACCTGGCTTGGACTAGGTAACAACTGATTCCATGCTTCAGCAGCAAGGTGATGAAGGGCAGAGATTTTAGAGAAAACTCTCAAAATATTTATAGGTCCCCCCTTCAAGCAAAGACTTTATACTCTGCCCATGTAAATGACTTGCTTTCAGGAGAAGAAAGGGTGCTGGATCATCTTCGCAACTTTATAAAAGTCATAAGATTCTTAAGAGTGAATATTCTCAAAACCCAAGTCTATCTCGAGGAGTATCCCAAGTTTCACAATTTCACCCCTTATTATATCCAAACATTTATTAGGAAACCTGGCAAAACTATACGTAGTTTCCTAGAAAACGCTGGTTGGTTATTTTGTAGCTGTTTATTTGTTTGTTTGCTTGCTTGTTTTTCTGCTTTTGCTTTCTTTATTTTTATCTTCTTTAAGCTGGGGTGGAAACATCCTGTTACATAGCTCTGCTTCCTGAACAGTGAGAATCATAGAGTTCACCACCATGCTTGGCAGTGAAACAAATTTTAAAGTAAAGTGATCCAAGGTCCTGTTTCCAGCAGTCTTTCTCTTGATCATAGCAAGTAATATCTTCCTTTAAAACTACCTTGGACAGAGCCAGGCTTTCATAGGCGATTTTTAGTAGCAACTAATTATTCTGATTTTATTATTTTCATTTTGAAGACCATAAGTGATATCTGAAATGGTCACTCCATATCACACTTTTCATAACAGTTCCTGTCTTCACGTTGAGCATGTAGCATCCATTTGACCACCCATGTCTTGCCAGAATTCTGCTTGGTTGGAACATGATCCAGGTCCTGGTGAGACTTTAGTAATAGACACATCATTTCATGTAGGGCTGGGGTATAATAACTAAGCAAAAGTGGTAGGGTTTTTCTTGGCTTTAGACTAGTGAGAAATTGAACTAAAAAACCTCCACTGGAAATTCTGCTTTCTTAGATCACTATTGGACCAATTTTCTTATCTTGGATTCCCTAGAAAACAGTCTGAGGCTAAATGTAATTGGATGGGTGTTAGCCCAGGAGATGAAGAGAGATGCAGAGAGAGTAATAAGGTAAATGCATGCTGGATATATCTTCTTGAGAATGTACAGTTGCATGGCATGAGCACAAAGAATGTCCATAGAAAAACTTTATAGAATCGATTCCCTAAAGAGCAAGCACATTTTATTTTGCAAGCTTCTTATTTCATGTCCCAAAATCTATACCACAAAGAAATAAACACATTTGAATTTTTAATTAGCATTTTTAGACTCTCATAGGCATCTATTAGGCAGAGTGGGGTCCAGATGCCTCTGTTGGCTTGGACATTGATATTGCAAAAGTTCAATTTTCCCAGGAAAGACCCTACAGAAGGCTTAAAAAAGAGGCCAAGACCATAATACTACTAGGACATGGCACTGGGTTCACAGTGGTTATAAGAGGTTCATAGAAGGCATATGCTAGGATCAGCCTGAACAATGGTCACAGGGGCTCCCTAATATCCCACAGACAAGGCTAGAATCCTAATGAGATAAGCATACTCTCCTTCTCATTCCCACTCCATTTTTTATTTGGTTTGTCTTAGGCCATAAAAGGTGGGCTCTAAGAACTTAACCTGGTTTGCTTTCTGTTGCTGAGATAAAACATACCACCAAAAGCAGATTGGACAGTAACGGGTTTATTTAGCTTACGTGTACCAATCACAGAGGGAAGAAACTCAAGGAGAAGCAGAGACAGGAACCATGGAGGAAAGCTGCTTAGGAGTTTGTGTCTATGCTCACATTCAGCTTCCTTTCTTATAGTTCGAAGAAGGACTTCCTGCCTAGGGGCAGTACCATACCCAGTGGACTGGGCATTCTTACATCAATGAACCATCATGAAAATGCCCCTATGCCCCCAGGCCAGTATGATGGAGGCTTTTCCTCCGTTGATACTCTATCCTTCCAGGTGATTTGAGTTTGTGCCAAGTTGATAAAAACCAGCCAGCCCAGGGCGCTGTTAACTTGAAGATCTTGCCTGTCTTTTCTGTTTGGTTTTAGCCACTAGCAGATGCCGGCAGTGGATCAGAACACAGAACAAGGGTTCTTCACACTTTTTCTCCTCTGCCTGTACCAAACTGAACAGTGGCTACATTTTTGACTCCACTGATGACGCTTTTTTTGTGTGTGTGTCTTTTTTTTATTTTATTACATTTTCTATCCGTGCATATCCTTGTTCAAGGTCCCTTCTCCCTCCCACCCCCTCCAGTCACTCTCTCTTCTTCACATCTCCCCATCTCCTCCCCAGCAAGGGCAGGAGGTCCCAAGGTCCCACTGTCTCGATATTGCTTAGTTCAGCATCCACTCCTGGCAGATCCAGTTTTCTTCCCCTAGCATCAAGACTGAGTCAGGTGTTCCTCTAGAGGGAGTGGGATCCAAGATGACGGCTCTTTTTCTTATTCTGCATACCTCAGGCTAGTAACAGTTACCATCACCAGTTCCTTTATCCAGAACACGTCTCTGTAAGTGTCGTGAAGGAAGTAATACATTTCCTTCCAAGTCCCACCTGACAACCTTCTCTTTCCATCAGGACTACTTTTTCCTTTTTATTTCCTTCTGGGGTTTTAAACAAAAGTCAATCCTTGTTTACATTTTTATTTTTAAATGCTCCTTGTAAATAAATACCCTATGGTATAAAGCACTATAGGCTACCTCTTTACCTTCCACTAGTCATGCTTCCTTATCCATCAAGGTTTCCATCTTTGGCACATGGTGTTCTCTTCTGGATGATGTTCCTTTCTTCTGCTGCACTGTGCTTGCATACTCACAGCTTCATGTCTTTCCATTTGACAACTGCGCACACTGATGTCTGTAGATGTTTTAGTTCCTTTAAAGCCATAGGCTGATTTGTTAGCTCTTCCCTTGTGATTTAGACTTGGACTGTATTAATTTTCCTCTTAAGGTACTGCCATACCCTCAGCTCTCAACTTGATGCAAACTTACCTGGGAAGAGGCAAACTTACCTGGGAAGAGGCACCCTTAATTGAAAAAAAAGTCTCAGATGGGCTTTGTGGGCATGCCTCAGGGGCATTGTCTTGATTTCTAATTGATGCGAGAGGGCGAAGCCCATTGTGGGCAGTACAGTCCTGTGCAGGTGGACCTACACTGTACAAGAAAGGCAGCTGAGCAAGTCAGAACTAGAATGTGGGTAAGCATATTCCTTGATGGTCTCAGCTTCAGCTTCTGCCTCTAGGTTCCTGTCTTGCCTTCTTTCAGGGGTGTATTATAACCTGCAAGTCAGATAATCTTCCTCGTGTTGCTTTTGGTCAGTGTTTTTTCACAGCTACAGAAGGAATAAGAAACTAGAACAGGTATACACTGTGGGAAATAGATGTTTGGTTGTCCAGTTATTTTCAAAGCCAGAATGCCTGAAATAGATATGTATATGCATGTGCATGTATGCATGTATGTGCTTTCTCTTACACACACACACACACACACACACACACACACAATTTGCACACTACAGCTCAGTTGCTGTTTATTTATCATATAATCTGAGAGTTTCTGTCTTCTCTCTGCCCTCACCTAGTTCTAAAGCTTTGGAGAAGAACTCCTGGGACTTGAAGTCTGTCTCCAAATCACAGGTGTGGAGCTTCTTTCAGATCATTTGACCTTCTGATAAGGACATCTGCAGTAAAGCTGAGTATGAGTTTTTGAGAACTGTTATAACAGATTACAGAAAAAAAAAACAAGGACATGAAGAAATGCAAATTTATCTTCGTACATTTCAGGATCTAAAAGTACAAGGCTATATGCCTTCTAGAAGCCTTAGGGATTCTGCTATGATAAATAGTGCCCATAGCCCTCTAATCCATGCCTATGCCAAACCTCTAAACATGGTTGTATTTAGAAATAGAATATTAAAGATGTGATTAAGACATTGGGCTAGGTAGGGCAGGCCTTAAATCTGAGGCCTCATAAGAGGAGGGAGATTTGGAGACACAGAGGGACAGTTGTGTCACGTGAAAGGGAAGGATTGGAGAGGTATGTCTGCAAGCTGAGGAATGCCAAGAATGGCTACTAACCATTAGAAAGAGGCAAAGGAGGATTCATAGAAGTATGAGGACCCCAGTGATACTCTTGAACTTAGAACTTAAGCTTACTCAAATGGGAGGAAAAGCAAGTTTTGTGCTGTAAGTGCACATTGTAAAGTATTATAAATATAACCTGCACTGTAATACTTTGTTATGGCAGGCCTTGTACACAATTGTAGAATGAATCCATTCCCTACATTGCTTATTATGGACATAATAAATAACACATCAAAATGTTTAGTGTTGTTTATAATAACAAATAATTGAGAGCTAGCAAGGCAAGAGAGTTGATGTTGGACACCTCAATGGAAACCTGAGTCCTCATCAAGTTCCAGATTCTAAAGGCTTTCCCCTTTCTTGATAATGTCCCCAAATTACTCTAGTCTTCGTTCCTACTGCCAATCTCTTTTAGACTCTGACCTTCTTGACATTGCTGGTGAATATCTTTGTGGTTACATTGAACCAGCCCAGGTAATCAATGGTGTTCTCTCTTTCACAAATCTTTAAATTAATCTCATATACAATGGCCTTCTGTCAAGGAAGGCAACACACATATTTTGTGGATTAGAACACTACTGGGGAAATACTTAGCCATACTAAAGCTGGGTTGGCTCACTGAAGCTTGAGATACTCCAATGAACTACAGCAAATCAGTCAATCCAACAACAAAAATTGTCTAAGTGTCAGAAGGTTCAAAAAGGTAGGACATTGTGACTGAGCTACTACACAAAACCTGAGTTTACAACCTCTGTCCATGAGTCCTTTTCACAAAATGGGTTTGTCTAGTGGGGGTTTTTATTGCTATGAAGGGGCACCATGACCATGGCAACTCTTCTAAAGGAAAACATTTAATCTGGGCTATCTTAAAGTTTTACATTTGGTTCCTTGTCATGATGGCAGGACATGGCAATGTACAATAATACATGATGCTGGAAAAGGAGCTGAGAGTTCTACATCTAAAACTGCAGGCAGCAGAAGGAGTCTGTACTGGGCATAGCTTGAACTTTTATGAGACCAAAAAGCCTGCCCCTCCCCCCAGTGACACAGTTTCTCCATGAAGGCCACACCTTATAGTAGTGTGAAGTATTCAAACACATGAATCTGTGAGAGTCATAACTATTTAAACCACCATGGGATTCCGAGATTGTCTATAGGACAGGTTTGGCAATTGGAGATACTGGTATGGATCTACATTTTCTGACATCAACAGAAATGTTGCAATTGTTGAAGTAGTGACCAGGGGATTACATTTAGCTTCTAGGGGAAACGTGAACTTTCTTGTCTACTCTGATAACAAGGGTTGCGGTCCACGTACTTTGACCTACAAACTCAGCCGTGGTGAAGAAGAGAAGAACATGGTGATTTTATGCACAAGACAGATGGATTGCTTACTATGTATAATAATAAATAGCACACCAGAAGCAGTGCTTACTATTTCTAATAATAAATGAGAGCTGGCAAGAAGGAAGCTGATGTCAGCCACCTCAGTGGAAATCTGAGGTCCACAAAGTTTCCAAACTTAGTTACAGATACCGTCTAATTGATTAAAGGAGAAACCAGGTTCCTTTGAGGAAGGACCCTGGAAAGTCAACATAAATATATACTATAAATACTTCTTCAGTGCTTCTGGAGAAGTGTCAAAGACTATTGAACAGAATAAATGTCCATTAGGGTAAATGGAAATATTCTGATCTTTGTAGGCTGTTTCATACAGAACACCAACACTACTTGGATTTCTGTCACTGAAGTCAAATGTCACTATGGTTTTCCTCCTGTTAGGGTTAGGGTATATGAAAGAGAAGCTGCAAGTGGATCAGTTTCGAGTCTTTAATATTCCCACAGGACCCCACAATGGCCATGCAACTTGTCACCAATTTTCTGGAAGTTATAAGTACATTTGACATGCCTTCTGGATCCATGGAAAACATATCATTAAAGTAGAAAGAACCAGTATTTCCTTCCCCACATAGTAGCCAAACCAGTTTAGATGTTCCTATCTATTTACATCTACTATTTCAAGTCCCCCTGTTCTCTGTGTATACCATGCAAGTTTGCTAACTAGAAATTATTCTCATCAGTGGGATTCAGGTAAACATCGAAAATAATCTTACTCAAATGCTGTTTCAAGTCTTATTTATTAAACTATGTCTACTCTGGAAAGTAAATATTATCTTCCTATCTGGATTATAGATAGAGAGATGGGGAACAGCAGACACTGTGAATCCATGAAAAATGAGCCACATAGTAAAGAAAGCATAACAGCCATGAATGAGGACCCTGTCTCTTTGGGGAAAATCTGTGTCAGTCACTTTTAATCACTGGAACAAAATACTTAAACAACTTCAGGAAGTAAACATTTAAAGGTTTCAACACACAGTCACTGGCTTCTGGGCCCATGAATGGTGAAGTAGAACAGCATTTGCCTGTAGCAAAATGGCTTATCTCTCTGTGTGCAGGAGGCAGGGAGTGAAAATGATAGAAGGAAAAGACAGACAGACCCTTCAAAAGCATTCCCCAATCACTGTGGGTTACCTCATAGTAACCCACAGTCCCACTGTCTCATTGGGATGTGAATGCATTAATAAAGTAAGCATTTGTGAACTTAAAAACCATCAGGAATAATTAAGCTCTCAGAAGCCCATGATCTGCCAATGAAGCCTTTCATGCATGAAACTTTTGGAGAACTTTCCTACTCAAGGTATAACAGCATCTTAGGACAACTGTATCTCTTTCTGACTACCACATAAAGTGACAGAGGTATCACCATCCCTAACTTCAAGATATACTATAGAGCTACAGTAGTAATAAAAATAGCCTGGTACTGGCATAAAAACAGACTTGTTGATTAATGGAATTGAGTTGTAGACGTTGACCTTAATTCACACACCTGTGAACACCTGATTTCTGACAATGAGGCCAAAATATATAGTGGAGAAAAGATAGTATCTTCAACAAATGGTGCTGGCATAACTGGATGGTAGTATGTAGAAGAATGCAAATAGATCCATTTCTATCACCCTGCACAAAATTCAAATCCAAATGGATCAAAGACCTCAACATAAACCCAGCAACACTGAACTTGATAGAAAAGAAAGTGGGTAATACCCTTGAATGCGGTGCCACAGGTGACCACTTCTTAAATGTAACACCAGTAGTACAATTAATAAATGGGACCTTCTGAAAATCAGAAGCTTCTGTGAGGCAAAGAATACAGTCAATAAGACAAAAGACAGACTACAGAATAGGAAAAGATCTTCACCAACCCTACATCTGAGAGAAGACTGATCTCTAGAATATAGAGAGAACTCAAGAAACGAGAGACCAAATATCCAAATAACTCAATTAAAAATACAGTTCAGAGATAAAAGGGAATTCTCAACAGAAGAATTTCAAATAGCTGAAACACAGTTAAAGAACTGCTCAACATCTTTAGCCATCAGAGAAATGCAAATCAAAACAATTCTGAGATACCATCTTACACCTGTCAGAATGGCTAAGATTAAGAACACAGATGACAGCCTATACTGGAGGGGATGTGGAGCAAAGGTAACAATTCTTCATTGCTGGTAGGAGTGTAAACTTTTACAACCACTTTGGAAATCAGTATGGCAGTTCCTCAGAAAATTGGAAATCAATCTTCCCAATGACCCAGCAATAGCACTATTGGGTATATATTTAAAAAAAATTCACATTCTTACCCTAAGGACATTAGCTCAGCTATGTTCATGTCAGCATTATGTTTCCAGCGAGAACCTGGAAACAACCTAGATGACCCTCAACTGAAGAATGGATTAATAAATTGTGTTACATTTACACAATGGAGTACTACTCAGCAGTAAAAAAAAATGACATCCTAAAACTTGCAGGCAAATGGATGGATTTAGAAAGCATCGTTCTGAGGGAGGTATCACATGCCCAGAAGGATTGACATGTCATGTAATCACTCATAAGCGGATTTTAGACATAAAGCAAAGAATATCCAGGCTGCAAACCACAACCCCCCGAATAGTTAGATAACAGGAGAAACTTAAGAGAGACATCCAGGGATGCCCTTAGGAAGGGGAAATAGAAAAGATCTCCTGAGTAAATTGGGATCATAACAGGGAGCAAACAAGGAGAGTTGGGAACAAATCATGAGAAATGGAGAGAGTTGAGTGAGAGGAGCAACAGAGAAGGAGAACAAAGAAATGGATATTTTGATAGATGGAGCCACTGTGGGGTTAGAAAGAAATTGGTGCTAAGGAAACCTCCCAGAACCCACAAGATAACCCATGCTAGGTCACTAAGCAATAGTAGAGAGGGTGCCTAAGTGGGAATTCCCCTATAATCAAATACAAGACCACCCTATTGTCATTATGGAACCTTCATCCAGCAATATGGATAGAGGCAGAATCAGAAACCCAATAGCTAAGCACAAAGTCTACCTCCCTATACTGCTGAAGAGAGAGATAGAGAGAAAGAGAGGGAGAGGGAAACAGTTATATGATCAGAGTGATCAGGATTATGAGGAGGAAACCCACAGAGATGGCTGACTCAAGCTATTGGGAACTCACTGGCTTTGAAATAATTGCTGAGGAACCTTCATGAAAAGGAATTAAACCCTCCAAAGAGGAATACCTAACTCAGTCTTAATACTGGCATGAGGAACTCAGACCTACCTCAACTGGATATGCCAGACCGAACTGGCCCACGTTGGGACTCCTTGCCCTTCTTGGAGAATGGATGAAGGGATGAGCTGGGGGGGAGGCTGAGGGAGGACTGGGAGGGACTGGGAGGAGAGAAAAGAGGGGGAGCTGTGGTAGATACAGAAAAAATAAACTTTTTACATAAAAAAAGAAAAAACAGATCACATACTTCCAACACATAATGGCACAAGCTATACATTACATTTTCAAAAGGGAGCATAATGAGGAAATACTGGACCAAAGCAAGACTAAAAACCAGCTAGACAAACTCCAAACTCTGCATCTCCAGATCTGATGTTGAAATGCTCTTCAAATCTCCAACTCCTTTCAGCTTTGTGACTTAAAACACTTCTTTTTCTTTGTTTCCCCTTCATGTTATCAACTCTCTTTGGCAGGCATACCATAACTCTGACATCCCCAACATCTTGGTATCTCCAAGACAATTCAGACTTCACTTTCACAGGTTTCCCTAGCTTTCCATGCAGGGACCTCCCTGACACATGACCGGTCCAAGTAGCTTTCCTTAGTCACAGAGGCAAATTCCATATTCTTTCTATCCTTGACTCTAAAGCCAGAACCACATCTACTGCTTGCTAGGATTAGAACGTGCCCCCCCCATTCAGTTACATCTTTACTGGCTTTATGTTTTTGATGGTTTCCTTCACTGCCTAAGCTTGGCTGTTCTGAAACTCACTGGATCTATAGAGGTCAGAAATCTGCCTGCCTTTGGCTATGAAGTGCTGGGATAAAAAGTGTGTATCACCACACCTAGCTTGCTCTAAGCTATTCTTTAATTTCTTCTCAGAATTTGGAAGCTTAGCTGGGTGTGATCTTGTCCTAAGGTCACTACTCCCTTTATTCCATTGAAAAACAAGACTTTCTATAACCTGGTTTGAACACAGGATTCAGTCCCTTCCACTTCCTGATGCCCCCTTTCTTCTCAAATTGTACATTTTGTAACTTTTCTTGTTCAATCTGTTCCTTTTAATTATAAATCTGCATAGGCATCGACATTAACAACCACATTAGGTTGCTTTGAAATCTCCTCTGCAAATGCAATTAATCCAAAACTCTTTAGTCTAGGCTCAGGAAAATTTTTTAGAAAAGAGCAGAAAGCAGCCACATTCTGCAGTACGAATTCTGGTTGTTATTAAATGAAACTCAGAGTCAGATATCAGGGAAAAGTTGGAATACCTTAGAAAGAGAAACATCACAGTCAAGTCTCACCCAGCCAAGCTATGTTCCAACTTGCTCAGCCTCTCTCCTTGTTGCTTCTATAGAATAATACTTTAACTTCCTACACCTGCCTTAAATACCTTCTTCTCCAGTTGTTTCCCATCCAGGTTAAGACTAAAGATATGAGCTACTACTATTTGGTTGTTAGGCCTTGAACTCACAGAAATACAGAAAGTTCTCTGTCTCTGGAGTTAGGGCGTAGGTCACCATTTCCATCTTTCCCCATGCTGGGATTAAAGATGTGAGTTACCACTCTCTGATTCTCCTGGATTGACTGTAGGTGTATCTGTTCTCTGATATTCCAGACTGATTTTATTAAATATATAACATATTACTTCAATGTTCTTCACCAAAATGTCACAAGAATAGTCTCTAGGACACATGCTAATATTCATAAAACCTCTTGCTCTGGGGCCCCCACAGTACAAATCACCCTTATTACAACTGTTTTCCACAATCCTACTAGGATGGACCATTAAATACTATTTAAAGCATTCAATTGCTTTTCTTTAAAGATTTATTTATTTATGTTTATTTTATGTACAGTAGTGTTTTGCCCTGAAGCTAGAGTTACAGACAGTTGTTAGCTGCCATGTGGGTGCTGGGAATCGAACCCGGGTCCTCTGGAAGAGCAGACGGTGCTCTTAACCGCTGAGCCATCTCTCCAGCCCTTCAGTTGCTTTTTTGATTTAAAGTCACAAAGTCTACATTTCCTTTAAAAAAAAAACATGGTTAAGCCTAGTATACTAATACTGCAGTGGCTGGTAAAAGCTTGTCTGAAGGTTTCTATTGCTATGAATAGACACCATGACCATGGCAACTCTTACGAATAAAAACATTGAATTGAGGCTGGGTCATAGTTCAGAGGCTTAGTCCATTATCAGCATGGTAAGAAGCATGGTAGCATGCAGGCAGACATGGTGCTGGACAGGTAGCTGAGAGTTCTATAACCAGATCAGCAGGAAGCAGAAAGCTAGACTAAAAACCACTAGGCCTGACTTGAGGTCTTAGAACGTCAAGTTCTAAGTGGCACACTTCCTCCAACGAGGCCACACCTGCTCCAACAAGGTCACCTTTTATGGGCTTATGGTGGCCATTTTTGTTCAAACCACCACAGATTTCTTATCAAGTCAAATATATATGTATATATAAATACATGCATATCTTCGTTATTTTCTTTCTTTTTCTCTCTCCCTTTCTCTCTCTATGTGTGTATATAGGTGCACATATATGAGGGTGCTTGTGGAGGTCAAAAGAAGAAACTGGATTCCTCTGGACAAAGAGTTACAGTTGTATGCTGCCTGATATGGGTGCTGGAAACCTAATTCCAGTCCTCAGCATATTCTCTTAACTCAAGAACCATCTCACTAGCTCCTCACTTATTTTTTTAAATGTCTGCCAATGGAAATACATAGAATAGCAGAAGCTTAACATTCACAACGGACTTCCATGAAGTATATAAAGCTCTCCTATGTCTTCTTCAGGACCTACAGGGAAATAGCTGATTTTCTTTTATCAGAACATAGAGTGAAGGACGGTCAAGAAAACTTAAGCCCAGATATGCTAGAGAAGGGAACGGGGCTCATTCACTACTTTCTCAGGATTTTAGACCTTTGGAGATCTTGGAGAGAGACCTGAGAGTTACTAGAAGTCACAATTTAGTCTCAGAGTACAGAGCAGGAGTTCACCAGGAAACAGAAGCCCCACCCAACCTCTAGTATGATGTAAGCTTGTCATACATGACTACCTGTGACCTGATTGTCTAAACAACAAGGTCCAATGGGATAGAGCATCATCATCCCTTCCTTACCTGGGGATAGGTCCTGAGAAATGAGGTTAAACACTGACCTCCTTTTCTTACCTCCACTGTGAGAAGTTCACACCTCTTCTTTCTTCACAGGTGTGACTCTAGACACCCCACCCTGTGACACAAAGGATACCAGAGACCACTGAGGGACTTGGTCAAAGACCAGAAATTTGAACCCACCCTGACTTGGGAAATAAAGGCGCAAGCATAAAAGCAAAGTGTTCTGGGAAGGAGGTTTGTCTCCAAGTTGTTGAGGGCTACTGTACCAAGTGGGTCACTGCAGTCATCATACTCACCCATCCCGCTAGAGCCCTGCTGGTGGATCAGTAGCAGGAAACCAGAGTCAGGAAATATCAGGTGTCCTATCCAAAGGACAGAAAAACAGACTCCAGTTCTAATGTGTTTCAAAGCTGGGTTTTGACTTATGACCAGAAGATGCTGAATCAAAGTGCAGGATACAAATCCATCTCTGAGGAATTACAACCAATCTCTTCAGCACCAGAGTTAGCTTTTCTTCTTAAGTCAGCTAGAAGTCCTAATTGAACAACAAGAGTAAAACTGTGCTAAATCAAATCAATGATGCCTACATAGGTGGAACTGAAGACACACAGTTCAGGGTCAATGCTGGCACCCCAGGCCTATTCTGGCTTCACACCTCAAGGCCAACAAGGAACTGCTATCATCCCTGTGAGAATGGATTCAGAAAGTCTGGAAGCTGTGTGCTTAGTCATACAAATGAACAGTCTGTGTTTGGAGGCAAGGTTTATTCCACCAGGAACTTGAAGAGGTGACTTGGGGTAGAAGCAAAGTCAGAACAGGTGAAGAGGCAGCTGAGCCCTGTCTCTGCCAGCTTTCTTTCCCTTTCTGGACATTGCCGCCTCCTAATCTATCTACCAGTCACTTGGGTAGCTCTAGCTGTTACTGTTTTGCAATTCCAGGATTAAAACAAGCATCAAATTACACAGCACAAGCCATTGTACAGCAAATTCAGCCCTGCAGGATAGTAACAGAGAACTAAGTGTTCTCAGATGTGGGCAGGGAGACCCCACAGCTGGTCTAACCCTGACTTTTCAGTGGCAATTAGATTTTGTGTGGATTATAGTCTGGTTGTTACTCAAGTCCCAGTTCCAGAGTGGTTCTGACTAGCTGGCTTTGTGTATTACTAGAAACAGAATTAGAGTGTGCCTCGTGCCTTGCGCAGGATGTACCCTAACTGGCAGGTCACAGTTCTGCTCCCCCACTTTGCCTTGGCTCCTAGTCATAATGACATGAGGACATTCCAGTTGATGTCTCAAACGAGACTCTTGGCTTATGTTGCTAGTCTAAGTCTGCAATTCCTCCCACCTCTCCCTAACCATGGCACGAGACGGAAGCTATAATTTGCATGCTGCCCTTTCCCAGTAGTATGAGCTGTACAAACGCCTTAATTCTCTCTCACCCTGCTGTCCGTGCCCAGCTGCCAGGCTGCCGGAGGGGCTGGAGGCCAACGTGAAGGGGATTCTCTCCCATGCATTATTCACACCAGTGCTTCCCTTTCTATTTTTAATGTTCAGCGTGGAGCGGTTCCCTCGGCCAGCTATTTTTAGCATCATTGCCGCCAGCTGACAGCGGAGACAAAGGCACCGAGGCACCTTGAGAATGACAAATGGCGATTTCAGGGATGAAAATAGAAAGGCTATTTTTCTTCCTGGAAAGAAAGGGAAGAAAATGTCTGTAGTTGCAAATTTGCTGGGGCTTGAACTGAATGTGTAATTTGGAACACATGGACTGTATGCACATAAGGCAGTTACACACACCCACATCCACACACACACACTTGTGCTTACCCTTTGTCCAGATCACACATACTCCTCTGTGCGGTTTTCTCTGATGCTGTCCTCTACTCTGTCTGCTACTGACAGCCTTCCTGTCTCTAGATTCTGTAGCTGCAGTATTGTGATTCCCACATGGTGTTGACAATATTGGCCCCCAGACTCTGATCTCCCAGGAGGCAAAGACATCTCTAGATTGCTTCATCCAGTGCTAACCCAAAATCTGACTGAGCCATTACAACAGCACCATCTCTTTCTCCCATCAGACACAAAAAAATCATAGAATAGTGACACACAGGTTTAACTCATGAGAAATGAGACAAAATAAATCTGTTTCATGAGTTAATCTGAGCACAAATCAAAGCAAGGCTACCATGAATCCTAAAGCAGAGCAAACATCCCCTTTTCATGATTCAAATGATTGATTGCTACTTAACCTGTACCACTATGCTTACCACTCTAGTCTGCTTTCTGAATAGATGAACTTACTGAGACATCAAATAATTAAAGCGCCCCCATGGCTTGACAGTTCCAAGCCTGGAATACACCTCTGCTTCCTTAGAACTGTTCATAACCCCCAACTAAAGTCTGAATCCACTAAATGGTGCTTCCTAGAGCCTTAGTATGACATATAGTCCTCATTGGTGTAATGAGTGATGAGCCTAATGTACTCAGCTGTATGTGTGTCCCAGGAGCCTTTGGTTGGAGGGTATTGGAATTATGAGTAGAATGACAGTACATCCAGGCATGGGCCTCACTCAAGCCACTCCATCCAGACATCGAAGAAACCAACCAATGCATTGTGCAGTTCTCTGGTCTGTACATGGCTTATGTATTTAGTTCCATCTCTCGAGGGTCCTGTAAGATATAAATTATTATGTCCATTAATTTGGAGATCAAAATGTTAGCTAAGCCCTTATCCTTTAGGTCTTTAGGGGTACAGAAAGGACTGTAGTATATTTAGTTTTCTTCTGGTAGTTAAAACCTGCTTCCTGTGTATACCTGGAAGTAGAGAGATGCATTCAATAGACTTAAATGTTCTCATAGAAATTGTAATTTAAGGACTCTACCTGCATATAAGATCATGAGCAGAATGGCATGAAAAGTTACAGAATAAAGTCACTCTTCGTGGTGGTATGATGGACAGCTCAGGTTCAGGCCACTCTGCAATCACATGCTTGCTGACAACTCATTCAGGAACAAATGGTTTCTCGAGCCCAAGGAACTGAGACAGGGGAAGGAAACTTGTGAGGCTGTGAGAAGTGGTTTGCTCTCCTTTCATAATGAAGCCTGTGGTGATCTGGTCTTCCTCCTCTATATGTCACCTTGTCGAGGTGTGACCAGGAAGGACATAGTGGCAGCCTCAAGATGAGGGCAGTGCTGAGCATGGCTGAACCACCTTCTCACTATGTGGAGTGTCTGTGTTGATTAGACCAATTGCAGCAGACGAAGTTTCTATCGTTTGCAACAAATCTATATCATCAGACTTTTACTCAAACATTTATTTATCTCTTCTTTTTTCTTTTGATTCTGTAGTATTCGCAAATGACACTGATAACAATCTGGAATTATATTACTCAATTAACTAGTTACAACCTGACTGTCTGCTTCTATCATTAGGAAGGAAGCTCTGTTAACCAAGGCTCATCACTGCCTCGGCCCATCCACAACACAGGTGCATTTCAAAGAACCTCTGCACAAGAGCTGAGTGGGTGGAAGGGTGTCTAAACCTTCATACAATTTCAAAGTTTCATCATAGCCTCTGTTCTTTAGGTACACATTGATATGAATAGCCTGAGTGTCTCGTGCAGCTACGTGGGAAAAGAGGAGGAGCCATGAGCTAGAGATCATAAATCTGCATGGAAGATCTTTGTTCTTACCCAGTGTGAAAGTCTTTCAGTTCCAGTTGTGTTTAACCCTTGAACAATGTACAGTTTGTGGCCAAGGCTAAAAATGAAGGAAGAAAATGAAGGGTCCATGTATTCTGTTGATATGCCCATACATGGCCACTTGGGATATATTCCAAATACTATGTTTTTGCAAATAAAAATATTTAGAAATGAAAAACTTGAAAGGTAATAGAAAACAGAGGAAGAGTGCAAGGGAGGAAGAGGATTTTCAAGCATTTGCTGAATTTCTACTTGAAGACAAGGCAATCTGCCACATTGGTAGGTGGGTGTCTGTGTGTTTGTATTTATGGAAATTACATATGAATGAAGACATGTATAAGAACCTGTTGGTATTGAGCAAGGAAGGCATCCCTAGCAAGGTTTGTAAGGACTGGTAGCTATCTATGTTCAGTGCTTCTCTGACTGCACAGAAATATTTATTCAATGGTTTATCTGTCCCCACCTTCAGTCACTTTACTCACAGGGAAAGTAAATTCTGTAACCCTAACCCTAAATATGATATCCATTTCCTATTATTCCAAGTTCCTGGAATACATTGGCAAAGGCCATCTATGCTATTGTGATTCATAAGATCAAAATTTACTTTAAGGAGTTCTGAATTTGAAGTGTTGTTTTTTCAGTCAGTGGTTGTTTTGCATGTATATGTGCGTGAGCATACTTCAATGTGTATAAGTGTATGTCTGAGAGCAGATGATCATGCATGTCTGCATGCATGAATGTGGAGGCTAGAACTTGGTGACCTTGAGAGCCTTCCTTAAATGTACTACACTTTATTTATTGAGGAAGGCTTTGTGACTGAAGCTAGAGCTCTCTAATTCTGGATAGTTCAGCTAGCCATACTGTTTCAGAGATTAAGATCCCCTGTCTCTGCCTCTGGAGTGCTGGGATTACAAGGGCCTTAGTTTTACATGGATTCTGGGGATCCAAATAGTCCTTATACTTTCACAGGAAGTTTTTTTTATCTCCTGAGCCATTTCTCTAGTCCATTTAAAAAAAGTTTTGTTTTTACCTTAAGAGTAACTTCTAATTCTTAAGAATATTGAGAACTGTAGTTTTCATGCATCCAAACATATATCGAGAGCAAGCAAGTTCTATATTTATCTTCCTCTGCTATGATGTGAATGTTTGTATTTCCCAAAGTTCATTCATGGAAACAACTTTAAAGATGATTAAGTAGGTTTTCTGGAGGAAGCATCCTTCAAAACGAGACTCGTGCCCTTATAAAAGTGGTTTTGGAGAGCTGCTTTGACTGTGGGTCATATGGGATTGTGCTGAGAGGGCACCATCCATGAAACAGAATATGAAATAGGGCTTCAGCAGGCATGAACTTTACTGACACGTATACTTTAGACAAATACATTTATAATATTTATAAGCCATGTCAGTCAGTTCATGATACTTTATAATTGCAGTCTGAATGAACTAAGACTCTTCTGGACCAATGCTTAGATCCTTGCTATTTATTTGTAACATGACATTACTGCACAAAAGAAAAATAGGGACACAAGCAATTAACAATAATGAGACTTGTGCATGCAATTTAATTAGTCACTAAGAGATAAAAAGATTTACACACATAATGAGTAAGTCTATTTTGAAAAGAAATTGTATCTCTAAAGTCAACAATATCCATACAGCTGTCACTGATGTTCAGGATTATTTTCAGTCCATTTGGATGGGCTGAAAAAGGGTCATTTGTTTAGTCTTGGACTTCAGACATAAACTAACCTTGTTGAAGATGGTGAGGAACTGGAGGGAAGGCTTTCAAGTCACAATAGCCCATATCATGCCTCCTCCTCCTCCTCTTCTTCCCTCTCTCTCTGTTTCTGTCTGTCTCTGTCTCTCTCTCTCCCTACAGCTTACAAATCAGATGTAAGTTCTCAAGTATTGTTTCAGCATAATGTAATTTGTGCCTGCCTACTGCCATGCTCTTAGCCACTAGGGTCATGGACTCACCCTCTGAAACTGTAAGCAAGCTCCCACTTCAATGCTTTCCTTTATAAGCTGCCTTGGTCATAGTGTCTCTTGACAGCAATCTAACAGTAACTAAGGCATATGCTAAGTCAGCTATCTAGCCATCCTTATCTTCACCAGAAAGCTGGAGAAAGCAGTGGCATTAATTTAAGCCTACATCAGAAGTTTTAAAATCAGTCACAAAGTGGAACTTTTTGAGCATGAATATCCAATTCCACAGGTCTTGCTAGGTGGGCTGAAAAGCTCCTGCATAGATGCAAATGAATTCTCACTTTGTGGAGTGTGCATTACAGAAAATATTTCCTTTCATAGCAAGCTCACTCAATGACTCAATGATAAATATGTGAAAACTTAATGAAACAAGTTTTTCACGGTATTTTTCAGGGAGAAATGACAGAATTTGCATCTTCAGGTGGTGGTGTGTGTCTTGTGCTTTTTCATTGTTATTATTATTGTCTTAGGGTTGCTATTGTTGTGATGAAACACCGTGACCAAAGCAATTTGGAGAAGAAAGGGTCTATTGAGTTTACACCTCCACACCACTGTTCATCATCTAAAGAAATTAGAACAGAAACTCAAGCAGATCAGGGACCTGGAGACAGGAGCTGATCAAAGCCCTGGAGGGGTGTTACTTACTGGCTTGTTCTTCATTCCTTGCTCAGCTTGCTTTATTATAGAACCCAGGACTACTAGCCCAGGGATGGTACCATCTAATACTGGGCTAGCTTCTCCCCATTGATCACTAATTGAGAAAATGCTTTACAGCTGTATCTCATGGAGGTGTTTTCTCAGTTGAGATTCTCTCCTTTCCAATGACTTTAGCTTGTGTCAAGTTGACCAAAAACTAGCCAGCATACTTCATCCTTTGTCACCTTGGCACACAAACACAACACTGTTAAGCCATAACTTTTGCTTATTGTTCATCTCCAAGATCATGAACATCAACGTCACAATAGAAAAGCTTTTACAAGCTTAAAAAGTCTTGTAATCTTTACCAGTTGAAACACTTTCAAATTCAGTCTCTTTAAAAAGATCCGAAGTCTCTTTTAAAACTGAAATCATTTTAGCCTCTCCATTGTGGAGTCTTGTAAAATCAAAACTAAGTTAGATACTTCCTTACTTCAAGAAGGAACAACCTGGGTACTGTCACAACCTGAACAAAAGCAAGAGGAGTCTAGAGTCAAATGCATTCTGGGAGGCTCAAACAACACAAAGTGGAGGAAAATCTTCCTTGGGCTTAGGTCACAGTTGCTGTGAATATATTGTAGAGCGACATTGCTCTTTTCTGTCTGTCTAGTGTTCTTAGTATATTACAGGAAGCCATTGAGTAGGTGAACAGGAGAGTGATGTTTATTGAAAACATATTGCAGTCAAAGCACTGTGATGGGTAGATCACAAGAATGGGTTCATTGTTCATAATTGTTAGGCTAGGTGGTAAAGACACCAGTCTTGGAGATTTGGAAAATGAGACCATAAGAAATGCAGAGTCAACCAGAAACATTCATAAACAAGGCAGATAAAACCAATTAAAATAACATAAAGGTGAAAGAGAACCCATTGGTCCAACCAGCATAATGTGGGATGTCTTTCTGTATGCTGTGAATATCATTGGCTAACGAAGGGGCTATTTTGGCCTTTGGCAGATCATCTTGGAGGCAGGCAGGAAGTGTAAGCACCAATAAAGAGGAAGGAGGGCAAAGTCAGGGAGACACAATTCATCTGTTCAAGAAACAATATATAAAGAAACACAAATAAGCCATGAGATACATTCAAAATATAAATTAATAAAAATGTGTTAAGTTATAAGAGGCATGCAATATGCCTGAGCCATAGGCCAAACAATGTGTAATTAATATAAGTGTCTGAGTCCTTATTTGGGGTAAAGTAGCAATGAGTCCAAACTTCAGAGCTAGGTCAAAACAGACAGGTCAGAAACTTCCTACTACACCAGCAGGAAACTATTTTGTATGAAAAAGTACAAGAAAAAGAATTGGAAGCCCTATGAAGGATTTTGTCTGGTTTCTGCCCGCGTCTTAGCTTCCTGAGCTACATATGGCTCCTGTGACTACTTTCCCTAGGGTTTTTGGATTTGCTACTTTTAACAGTTTTGTAGCCCAGATACATACACTTAGCACCTGAGTTTCATGCACAACTTCTGTGCGAGAGCTTCTTTATTCCATGTCACCATCTGAGTGGCAGGATTTCCACCTGGATGTCCCACAAAAATAACACACTCATATGCAAACCCAACTTTGTCTCATGTTCCTCCTTACTCCTGGGTCTACCCTGTCTCTACTCTCCCAAGCCATGAGCACAAAGCTGCCTTGGGCTCCTCCACATCCCTTCCCTGTAGCCCTACATCTGGTCATCCAATTCTGTGGGTCCCTTAGGCAGTACAGTAGCCCTCTTTTCCTTTTCTGCTACCATTCTCATCCAGATTCACATACGTTACAATTTATTCCAATACAATAGTCTACATTGACCTTTCTGTATCCCAGGAGAGGCCATTGAGTAAGACTTCCGTTTTCAGTGAGTGCATATTCTGTCTAACAAAATGAAGATGGATTTGTTTCCCCAAAGCATAAACTGACATAAAGATTTATGGGCAGTTGGTTTTGAGGGAGTATTCATAGGAAAAGGAGATGGGTAGGGGGATGAAACCAAAAAGGTTGTAATGTTGGACCTGCACATCAGCTTGTTCTTGAAGGAAACACTGCAGGAATAAAGGATGTTCTAGGGAGATTGTTTCACCACAAATGAGAAAACAGATACCTGCATTGGAACCATTTTTGCCAAGGACCACTTAGGAAGACTGAGCTCCCAGATTCTTCTTCCTCACTGTATGTTTCCCTTGAAGACCACAGGAAGAATACAGATATAGACCAATAGGAGTCATTGCATGAAGTACTCAGATGACACAGAGGGGTTCATAGAAACATGATATGGAGTTTCAGGGGATGTGCCTGCACACTGAGAAATCTGCTCTGCAAGTCATCCAATTTTAGAGATGAAGTATAGCTGATCTTTTTTTGAGTATATTGTACATTCACAAATGCTCTGTAGGTGGGTGTCATTGTTTTTATATTATTAGAATGAGACAAAAATAATCTCTTAAGCAGTAGCTTCAGAACCTCTCAAATAAAAGGAATACTTTAAGTTTTAAAAAGAAAATTTATGGGTATTTTGTCTACATGTATATGTGTGTGCAATGTTTGGTGTCTGCTGAGGTCAGAATAGGTGTTGGATCCTCTAGAATTGGAGTCAGCTACAGTGCGGATTCTGGAAACCAAGCTCAAGTCATCTGGAAGGGCAGTCAGAGCTCTCACTTCCTAGACCATCTCTCCAGTCTCTAGAAATAATTTTTAATAAGGTAACAATCACATGTTGTGAGCAAGATTAGATACAAACCGCTAACCCTTCTGCATCAGTACCCCAAATGCTGAAGTTAATAGGCATTTGTTACCACTTCTGACTTGGGTTTTGTTTGCTAAGGGCAGCATGAAGACACTAAGCGTGTGGGTAGAAAAAGAGATCTAATAAGAAATACAAGTCCTACTGGTCAACAATGATCCAGTCATCTAGTCTTTGGTGATGGGCCTCTGGCCTCTTCCAGCTGATGAACACATAGCCATACTTGTTCTCACTTCCAGTCTTGTTCCAGTGCCACATAACCCTTAATCTCTGGCAGCTGGAACCCAATCTCTGTCCTCTGGAGGATGCTAGAATTCTACATCAAATGACCATGTGTGTGACCATCTGTTTGCACACTTGGTATAGTCTACTAATCCCAGAGCTCTGTCCCTCCAGATCATACAAGTGCATTATAGAGTTATTATGATAGCTTTGGTTTGGTTTCCCAAGCCAAGTTCATTTTAAAGCAGCAAGGCACTATGATGGGAGACTCATCTTTGATTATAGCTTCATATCCTCCATGGAATATTCTTCACATGCCCTACACTTCATATCCTCCAAAGGACAACCTAAAATGGAGACAGAGCTTGGCTGAGCCTCTTAGTGCCTAGATTTGACCCCTAGCCTCTGTTAATCCTGTAACCTTAGATAAGTCAATTGGCCTTCTTAGCCTTTGGTCACATGTCAAGAGCTGACTATGACCCAAGCTCTTTCAGAGAACAACAATATTAGTAAAAGCTAACATTTATGGAGCTCTACCTATTTTCTAAGTGTGTTTCTAGCATTTACACAAAATTCCCTTTCTGCCTTACAACTATTCCATGGTTCACCATGATGGTAGAAGTGGCTACCATCAATATCACTGGATGCAGAAGTAGAGCCTCTGAGAGAATGAACAGAGACTGCGGCATGTGAAGACTGAGTAATTCTATAGTAATTCATATGGGAGGAGTAGCTCAGATAGCCTGAGTCAGAAGGACATGCTTTTAACCTCCCCCCCACATACAATCTGACCACCAACCTCACTCACATGTGTCCTGTCTGCCACATTATCCTTGGATCTTGATAGCAGGTATTGGACATGTGAGGGTGATGGCACATGGGGACTCTGACTGGTTTGCCCAGCAGGAAGAGGCAAAGAAGAAGTAGAGCCCAGTCTTCCTAAAACACGGTCTACCATGATTCTATTTCCAAAGCTCATAGGGCAGGTATGGGAGTCCTTTCAACAGCTGAAGAACTACAGACACAGAGAGACTGGGAGATATTCTTGAGATCTTACAGCCAGGTGGTGGCAAAGTCACAGTGCCATTCTCATCATCTGACACTGTCTGAAGGTGCTGACCTAGAAGAAATGGTATGACCATAACACTGCATTCTGGTAAAGATCAGCAATTATATATCCTTTAGGCATTTTCCAGAACCATCACAAAATACTTATTAGAACATAGATGTGCATTGATCAAGCAGGAGTACATTTTTGTAGATAGAAATATATAGGCATTTTGTGTATATGGAGGTCTACTGTTTGCCTTCAAGAGACTAATGGACGATGGCCATATGCAAAGAAAACAGACACAGATAGAAGCCAGCTTCTCAGAAATTCAGAGAAGAGCAAGATATGACTGCCCTGTACTCTGCAATGTATTAAACTACACACACACACACACACACACACACACACACTTTAGGTGCATTAGTGTGTACTTGTATGTATATATGCTTGAGCTCATGTACCTTTAAAGGATAAAGAGTACAGATTCCAGTAACTCCCATTACAACTGGAGACACACAATCACTTGGCTCACAGCCAACAAAGAGGTGAATGGCACCCCTGACCTATAGGTCAAACTGAGACTATCATTCTGTGAAGCCTGACCCCAGGACACAGCTCTGGAAGCCCACCCACACCCAGCTCTGCCTTAAACCAAAACCAGTGAGGAGAACCTTTATAAGCCCAACTGAAGGGACAAATCCCACCCCAAATCTAAATGGGGTCATCACTCTGCAATCCCAGTGACCCCCTGCAACAACTAGAGGATTACAGCCCCCTTGCCCGCAGCTGACTAAGAGCCAACTAAGAGCTGACTAAGATTGAACCAAGGAAGCAATGGGCAGATACCAGTGCGAGAATACATATAACAGTATAAAGAACAAGAAGGCACCACCAGAAGAAGTTGGCAGTTCTACATCATCAAGACCTGAGCATGGCAATGAAAAGGAATCAGAGAAAAACAACTTTAGAAACAACTTTATGCAGATAATAGAAGCTTTAAAAGAGGATACAAAAAATTCCCTCAAAAACTAGAAGAAAATACAAACAAAAAATTGGAAGAGACTAATAAGTTTCTAAAAATATAAAGAAAGAAAGAAAACCAAAAAGAGAAAGTAAACAAACAGGTAAAAAGAAACATTCCAGAAATTAAAAATTGAAATAAAAGCAATAAAGAAGGTACAAACCGAGGCAACACTGGAAATAGAAAAGCTGAAGAAACAAACCAAAAGTACAGATAGATGCAAGTATAACTAACAAATTGTAAGAGATGGGAGAGAAAAATCTATGGAGTGGAAGATTCAATAGTAGAAATAAATATATCATTCAAAGAAAACACTAAAGCCAAAAAAGTCATGACACGAAATGTTCAGGAAATTTGGGACACCATGAAAAGGTCAAACCTGAGAATAATAGTAATAGAAGAAGGAAAAGAATATGAACTCAAAGGCACAGAAAATATATTCAATAAAATCATGCAAGAAAATTTTGCCAACATAAAGAAGGAAATGCCTATAAAGATACAAAAAGCTTACAGAACACCAAATAGATTAGATTCCCCCCAAAAGTATGCTTACCATATAATAATTAAGTCACTAAATCTACAGAACAAAGAAAAAATAATAAGAGCTGCAAAAGAAAAAAGCCAAGTTACTTATAAAGGCAAACCCATCAGAATAACACCAGATTACTCAATGGAAACAATGAAAGCAAGAAGGTCCTGGTCAGATGTTACAAAGACACTGAAAGAACATGGCTGCCAACTCATACTACTATACCCAGAAAAACTATCAATCACCATAAATGGAGTAAACAAGATATTTTATGACAAAACCAGAGCCAAACAATACCTATCCACAAATCCAGCCCTACAGAACACATGAAAAGGAAAACTTCCACCTAGGAAAATCAAATATACCCATGAAACCAAAAGCAATAAATAATCCCACAGAAGAAAAACCCAAAGAAGAAAAACACACACATGCTACCACCAAAATTAACAAGAAATAACAATCATTGGTCATTAATATCCCTTAATATCAATAGACTCAACTCACCTATTAAAAGACACACCATGAATACAAGCCAAAATCCATCCTTCTGCTGCAAACAAGAGACATACCTCAACATCAAAGACAGACTCAAGCTCAGAGTAAAGGGCTGGGAAAAGACTTTTCAATCAATTGGTCCTAATAAACAAGCTGGCATAGCCATCCTAATATCTAACAATATAGACTTCAAACTAAAATCAGTCAAAAGATACCAGGACAGACATTACTTACTCATCTCAGGAAAAATCTACCAATCTTAATTCTGTATATCTATGCCCCCAACACAAGGGCACCTACATATGAAAATGAAACACTACTAAAACTTAAACCACACTCAATCCTTGGATAAGTCAACAAGACAGAAACTCAACAGAGAATAAAGAATTTAAAAGATGTTATGACACAAATGGAATAAATAGATATACACAGAACTTTCTACTCAAACACAAAGAATATATATATTTCTCAGCATCCCATGGAATTTTCTCTAAAATTAACCACATACTCAGTCATAAAGCAAATATCAATAGATTTAAAAAATGAGAATAAATGCTTGTATCATATCAGACCACCATGCTCTAAAGTTAGAGTTCAACAACAAAAATCACAGAAAGCCTACAAATTCATAGAAACTGAACTTCTCCCAATTGAACCACCTCTGGGTCAAGAAAGTAGTTAAGAAAAAAATCAAAGAATTCCTAAAATTCAATGAAAATGAATCTACAACATATTCAAACACAGTGGAAGCACTGTTAAGAGGAAAACTCATAGCACTAGATGCCTATATGAAAAACCTAGAGAAATCCCATACAAGAGACTTAACAGCACAGCTGAAGACTTTAGAACAATTAGAAGCAAATTAACTTAGAAGGAGTAGATGGCATGAAATAACCAAACTTAGGGCTGAAATGAATACAACTTAAACAAAGAGAACAATGCAAAAAATCAACAAATCAAAGAGTTGGTTGTTTGAGAAAGTCAATAAAAGTCAATAAAATGGATAAACCTTCATCCAAACTAACCAAAAGGCATGAGAGAGAGAGAGAGAGAGAGAGGGAGAGAGAGAGAGAGAATCCAAATTAATAGAATCAGAAATGAAAAGGGGAACATAACAACAGACACCCTGGAAATCCAGAGAATTATCAGGTCACACTTTGAAAATCTATAATCCACAAAAATGAAAAACCTAAAAGAAATAGACAGGTACCAATTACCAAAATTAAAACAAGATCATATAATTGACCTAAACAGACCTATAACCCCAAAGGAAATCGAAGCTGTTATTAAAAGTCTCTCAAGTAATAAAAGTCCAGGTCCAGATGGTTTCAGTGCAGAATTCTACCAGATAGTCAAAGAATAACTAATAACAATAATCCTCAAACTGTTCCACATAATAGAAACTGAAGGAACATTGCTGAACTCTTTTTATGAGGCCACAATAACGCTGATTCCAAAGCCACTCAAAGATGCAACAAAGAAGAAGTATTACAGACCAATTCCCCTCATGAAAATTGATGCAAAAATACTCAAAAAAATTCTGGCAAACCCTATTCAACAACATATCAAAAAATATTATTCACCATGATCAAGTAGGCTTCATTCCAGAGATGCAGAGATGATTCAACATATGAAAAATTGCATGTTATCCAGCATATAAACAAAAGAAAAAAAAACACATGATTATCTCCTTAGTTGGTGAAAAAGCCTTTGACAAAATCCAGCACTCCTTTATGATAAATGTCTTGGAGAGATCAGGAATACAGGAAAAATAGAATAATACCTAAATACAGTAAAGGCAATATACAGCAAGCTGACAGTCAACATCGAACTACAGGAGAAAAACTCAAAGTAATCCCACTAAAATCAGGAAAAAGACAAGGGTGTGCTCTGTCTTCTTATATATTCAACATAGTTCTCAAAGTTTTAGCTGAAGTCATAAAAGAACTAAAGAAGATTAAGGGGATACAAAATTGAAAGAAAGAAGTCAAACTTTCTTTATCTGCAGATGATGCAATTGTATACATAACTGACTCCCAAAATTCTACCTGGGAACTCCTACAGCAGATAACCACCTTCAGCAATGTAGTAGGGTACAAGATTAACTCAAAAAAAAATCAATAGCCCTCCTATACACTAAGGATAAAAGGAATGAAAAAAAAAATAAGGGAAACATCACCCATATAATAGCTGCAAATAGCATTAAACATCTTGGCATAACTCTAACCAAAGAAGTAGCAGACCTGTTTGACTTTAAGTCACTGAAGAAGGAAATTGAAGGGGATATTAGAAAATAAAAAAAAAAGTCTCCCATGCTCCTGGATAGGTAGGATCAACATTGTAAAAATGGCAATCTCACCAAAAGCAATCTGCAGATTCAATGCAATCCCCATCAAAATCTTAACACAATTTTTTACAGACCTCGAAAGAATAATACTCAACTTCATATGGAATAACAGGAAATCTAGGATAGCCAAAACAACCCTGCTCAAAAAAGGAACTTCAGGAGGCATCACCATCCCCGAATTCAAGCTATACTGCAGAGCGACAATAATGAAAACAGGCTGGTACTGGCATAAAAACAGACTTGTGGATCAATGGAATCAAATTGAAGTGTTTGACCTTACTTCACACACCTAGGAACACCTGATTTTTGACAAAGAGGCCAAAAATGGAAAAAAGATAGCATCTTCAACAAATGGTATTGGCATAACTGGATAGCAGTATGTAGAAGAATGAAAATAGATCTATTTCTATCACCCACACAAAACTAAAATTCAAGTGGATCATAGACCTCAACATAAACCCAGCAACACTAAACTTGCTAGAAAATAAAGTGGGAAATACTCTTCAATGCATTGGCACAGGTGATCACTTCCTAAGTATAACACCAGTAGCACAGATACGAAGAACAAGAGTTAATAAATTGGGCCTCCTGAAACTGTGAAGCTTCTATAAGGCAAAGTACACAGTCAATAAGACAAAACGACAGCCTACAAAATGGAAAAAGATCTTCACCAATCCTATATCTTACAGAAGACTGATCTCTAAAATATATAGAGAACTCAAGGAACTAGAGCCCAAAAACCCAAATAATCCAATTTAAAAATGGGGTTCAGAGCTAAAAAGGAAATTAGCAACAGAAGAATTACAGATGGCTGAAAAACACTTAAATAATATCTCAACATCTTTAGCCATCAGAGAAATACAAGTCAAAACAACTTTGAGATGGTAATCTATCACCTGTCAGAATAGCTAATATCAAAAACACAGATGACAGCCAATGCTGGTGAGGAGGCAGAGCAAGGGGAACACTCCTCCATTGTTGGTGGGAGTGTAAGCTTGTTCAGTCACTCTGGAATACAGCATGTCTGTTCCTCAAAAAACTGGGAATTAATCTCTCAATGATCCAGCAATACCACTATTGGCCATAAACCCAAAGGATGCACATTCTTACCTCAAAGGCATTAGGTCAACTATGTTCATAGCAGCTTTATTATAATAGCAAGAACCTGGAAACAACATAGATGCTCCTCAACTGAAGAATAGATTAACAAACTGTGGTACATCTACACAATGGAGTACTACTCAGCAGTAAGGAAAAATGATATCCTAAAATTTGCAGGCAAATGGATGGATTTGGAAAATATCATCCTGAGCAAGATATCATAACCCCAGAAAGATAAGCAGGGGGTGTACTCACTCATATGTAGATTTTAGGCAAAAAGCAAAGAACACCCAAGCTGCAAACCACAACCCCTGAACAGCTTGTGATCAGAAGAAACTTAAGAGAGACATCCAGGGATCCCCCTAGGAAATAAAAATAGAGATCTCCTTAGCAAATTGGGATCATAATGGGTAGCAGCCAAGGAGAAGTGGTAACAAATCATAAGATAGGAGATGGTCAAGTGAGAGGAACAATAAAGAGGGTGAAAAAAGAGATGGATATCTTGATAGAGGAAGCCAGTGTGGGACTGGAAAGGGGCTGAGTATTAGGGAAACTTCCAAGAACTCACAGGATGTCCCTGGCTAGGACTCTAACCAATAGTGGAGGGGATGCCTTAACAGGATTTCCCCTATAACCAAATGAATGACCATCCTAAGTCTCTTAGAACCTACATCCATCAATGAATAGAGTAGAAAGCAGAGATTCATAGCTAAGCGCCAGGTTGAACTCCCAGTTGAGGGAGGGGGGTTGGAGAGGAGCATCTATATGAGCAAAGGAATAGGGATTATGAGGAGGAATCCCACAGAGATGGCTGGCTGGAGCTCTGCGGAGCCCACTGAATCAAAAACAGCCACTGGTAACCATAAGGAAAAGGAAATAAACCCTCCAAAGGTAGATGACTGTCAATTGGCATGGGCAGTATGTGAAACCTCATGGAGTAATATCAGACTATGTTCCTGTGCATGAACTGGCATCTTGGAGCCCATTTCCTACAGAGGAACTCCTAACCCATGCCTAATATTGGAATGAGAGAAGCAGACTTACCTCAAATGGATACCCCAGACTGAACTGACCCACCTTGGGACTCCTTGGCCTCCTTGGGGAAGGATGGGGGATGGGGTGGGAAGGCTGAAGGAGGACTGGGAGGGACTGGGAGAAGAGAAGAGAGGGTGAGCAGGGTGATATATGAAAAAAATTAAATAGAACAAAAATATTTTTAAAAAGACAAAGAGTACATGGTCTGAGGAAATACCACCAAGCCACACAGGAGATGCAATGAGGGAAAGACAGAAAGAGGGAAAGAAAAAAAGAAAATGTTAACTTGGGTTCAGAGACCAGAAGAATTCACCTTGAGGTATGTATAAAGTGTGTACATGCATGTAGGTGTAGTATATATAAAGTGTGTACATGCATGTGGGTGTTCACACACATTCTGGATGCACATACAAGTGAGTACCTATGTGTATCTATGTGCTGATCTGTGTGTGGTTTTAATCACAGGAACATCAATGGAACCAATGCTCCAAGTCCACTTATATTTCTAGCCACCAACATAAAGTCTATTCTTTGCCCAAGATAGTTTTGCTTATTATCCTCCCAATCACAGGCAACCCTGTAAGCTATGTGATGGTGAAGGCTCTGTTCATTTACCCTTTTGCTATTTATTCTTCTATAAATATCTCTGACTGAAAAAAGAAAACCTCAAACTTTCAAGAATGATTTCTAATACTATGAATGGTTTGTACTTTAGGACAAACTACAGCTAGATTTAGCATGTGGAAAATTTCCTAAATTCTACATGATAAAATAGACCATTGATGAGGCAAAGGTGCCAAGGGAGAAGCATTTAGCAGCCCCTTTCAAAAGAGAATGAAGAACACTTCAGCCCTACATACATACATACATACAGAGAGAGAGAGAGAGAGAGAGAGAGAGAGAGAGAGAGAGAACTGACAGCCCAAACAGTTCTTCAAGAACATATGCCATACTTCTGCAATTTTGGCCCAAACCATCTGAAACGTACATAACCTCTGCTCCTCTAGAATCAAACATTGATGTATGTATAGAATACACATCCCTGCCAGTGACACCCACTTGGTCCTACATTTCAAACACTCAACTAGGAGAAAACTTAACTACTTTCCTATGATCTTCCCAGCCAACGTCTCACAGTGTCTAACACAAGCCCAGTGTCTTCTAAAGCTGCCTCACTTGCTATATTTTCTATCAACTCTCTGCTTTATTTGAAACACAGAGCTTGTTATTCATAATACACTAGAGCTGAGGAAGCCTAAGACATGACACATGGATACATATTCCACCCACGCTGAGACCATTGTATGAACCCCATGGGAACTACAGGCAGGGATGGCCTGAAAAAAAATTCCGATAATTTTAAATGTCTCAGATATTCACAGATCTGTGTACTGAGTCTCACCTCCGAAATTAGCTGGTAAGTGTGAAAGGAGTGAGCTCGTGGGGTTTGCAGAATGAGGCCTGAAGTGTTACTTGCTGTGCCAATCAATAGGTAATTTCAGTAGACACAATAACGATATTTAAATAGAGACTTGGAATAATCAGTAACTGAATGAGAAGTAAGAAGTGGGAGAAAAATTTTGTTTTCTGAGCTTCCTTTTTCAAAACACCACTAGCAACCTAACAGAATAGATCACTCTCCTTAGCAGTTAATATTTAATATCTTGTTGACCTTCTCTGTGCATTTATATTAACTTAATGTCAATTTACGTATATGCATAACTAAGGTAATGCAGAATTCCCTCTTAGAAAGCCTACAGTTCAGTGAAAGACCCAAGCATGCTGGGAAATGATATGGATGACCTCCTATAGATATACAGAATATTGAAAGATTGCTTCCTCTCAAGTCATCGGTTGCACTTGACCTATTTTATATCTCATGTAGCTCAACCTATACCAGCACCATGTTTAGGAAGGCAAGGTAGAGCTATTTCTGCTGCTTCAATTCTTTTGCCTGTTGTGGTTCACATTAACCCTCCTGCTTGCCACATCCTCATGTCTTTGCAGGTCTCAGCTAGGTGATCATTTAGTCCTGACTGGTCCTTTTTTGCACCTTTCTCCTATCCGTCTCATCTTCATTCTCTACCACTTTCTCAGTCTTGTGCGTTTTCAATGAATTCATTTCTTATGCTCATTCTTCCCATAAAAAACTTCACTTTATAGATGAAAGAACTCTCTAGGGTTCATCAAATACTGCTTTATCACATGACTATTTATTTTGCTAGTGGTAATAATGTCAACGGTATTTGTAACCCAACAAATGCGATGGAGTGAGACTATAGATGTAATCTGACCCAGCTATCACTTCCCCACTAAAGGTAGAGAATATGCAGGGGTATGAACTTGAAGGCTTCTTGATCAACAAGCATAACATAGAATTGGGTATTATTTATGGGCTTCTAGAGATCTGCATCTTAATATCTTGCCAAGTCTCCAGGAGATGGAATGACCTCATAACGCGGGCAGAAAGCACAGAGCAAGCTACATTTGTTTTAGTTCAGTTTCCATTGCTGTGATAAACACCATGACCAAAATCAGTCAAAGGAAGAGAGGTTTATTTTAAATTTTGGCTCTCAGGTCATACAGTATCCCTGAGGGAAACCAAAGCCGGAACTCAAATCAGGTATTAAAAGGCACAAAGTGAGGCAGGGACCTTTGAGGAATGATACTTACTGGCTTGTTACTCAAGGTTTGCTTAGCCTGCCTTCTTAGACAACTGAGGACCGCCTGCCTATATTTGGCACCACCCACAGTGGGCTAGTTACTCCAACATCAATCACTGATTTTTAAAAATGCTCTACAGAATTCTCTATAGGGTAGTTTTATGGATGTATTTTCCTCAGTTGAGAGGCCCTCTTCCCAAATAACTCTCTTTTGTCAAGTTGAAATAAAACTAACACAATAGTATTAGTCATAATGATAGTATTACTGTGCCAGTGAGTGAGGAAGGATTGGAAAGCCTTAGGAAAGCAGACATAGTGGATTGACAGACCAGGATGATATTGGGAAGACCTGTCAGATAATTCAGAGGATGTTTACAGAGAATTCTCTAGAGGTACTAGAGGTGGATCACCTGTGCAAGTTGGAATTATTTAAACAAAGACAGAAATGAGGATAGTGGGGTAGTAAAACAACAGATGTTAGGTTGCCATCAGGGCAGCATCTGTCAGGCAAAGAGGCCTTATACACAGTGGGATACAGTGCTGGTGGTAAAATACCATGTCAATAAGAGAAAAACAGACAGAGGGGGATTGGGTGAAGAACAGCTCATACAAGAAAAGGAAAATAAGCATGACTTATATGATAGATCTTTTACATTGGAACAACATCCACAGTGAGTGAATTTACAGAAAGAAAATGTATCTGGTCTCAATTTTGTGCTGTGGTTGCTTGGTCATGGGTATATGACAGAGGAGATTTTACAACAGTTGAGAAATGCACTCTCACATGCACACACACACACACACACACACACACACACACACACAGAGAGAGAGAGAGAGAGAAATAGAGATAGATATATGAATGGATGGAAGATATGAATGGATAGCTGAATGGATGGATGGACAGACAGACAGACAGACAGACAGACAGACAGACAGACAGATAGATAGAGATGAGAGTACATAAGACAGGGACATCACATCACTCCCAAAGCCCTGGTCCCCAGTGTATCATGGTCCTCATGACAGGCTCTACCTCTTAAGATCTCTTGCATGTTTCTCTATAGTGTCATTAGCTGGAGCACAAGCCTTCAGTACTTGAGCCTGTTAAGGGACAACCTCATAGCCACGTTGTGAAGTATGGTTATCCAAGCAGTAGCTGAAATTGAGTACTGTGTTACTAGCTTTCCCACCACATTTCCCGTTAGAAAAAGAATCAAGCCTCATGGGACCACTCCCCCAGGTGTAGCTGGAAGAATAGACCCAAACAGGAACAAATGTGCTGCCCAGAACCCATTGCTAAGAAGAATCTGCTGCCAGAGGCAGAAGTACAGTCAGAACACAGCCTCTGAAATATCCCTCTTTAATATTTGATACAATAACATGTTTTCCTGGGGGCAGCCAGTGGCCCAGAGAGAGGGTAATTATCCTACTATTACTATTTATTGTGGCTTCCCTATAGGTTTCCCACACTTTTAGAAAGATATTCCTCATTCTGACTTGAATGGCATGATTCCAGCTAACACTACAGTAGTCAAGGCTGGTGTACCTTTGGGTATTCCCACAGTGAGGTGATCGGGGGAAACACACTTTCAGTTCCTGTTCTATGTAACAAATTAGTGCAAAAGGGAGAAAAACCTAGGCCTCAGACATAAACACAGACATGCCTCATGTATTCTGCTTTGAATTTTCTGGAAGGTTTTCTATTTGTTCTTATCAGCTCATACATGGTGCATTTTGTTTTCTTTCCAAACGACCAGCTGCCTATCTTTAATGTCACCTACTGAATGACACTGACTGGCCACCATCAATCAGCCTGGAGATAGTCTCTTTTCAACATCGCATATCTCACCAGGATCAGGAAAGCATTTGTTCTCTGGGGGCTTCCAAAAATATTGACAGTACTTGGATGAGATTCAACAGTAATTTGGGGATTTTCTCCTTTTCTTTTCCATGGTGACAGCTTCCCTGACAGCATGAAGCTGAGTGCTTCTGCTGTTTAAATGATGGTGATGAGCTCATCTCTGGGGCTGTCTGGGAAGCATGAGTGACAAAAGACCTCAGGATCCAGGCTGTGTTCTGAGCTCTCGAGAGAGTGAAGTCTCTTCCCACTACCCTACAGCTAGCATGACTGTGCTCCTAGGGTATGGCTTCTCTCTATCCAAGAAATCTCTGTGCTCTTGCAAAAGAGGCATCATTGCTTCTGTAACTGGTACCCCTGGCATGTTCTTCTCCAGCTGGCACCTCTTCCGAGAGATTCTCGGTTGAGCATATGCTTTCTTCTCAAGGTCCACTGCACATGTCACTTCTCAGATGTGCCTTTTGCTATATAGTCCTGACACTTGCCATGCCAACACCTGGGGTGCCTGCCTCCCCATGCCTAGTTCCTAGTCATTTTACCACCACCATAACCCATATGGAGTCACCCACCTTCTAACTTCTCATATTGGATTTACTATCTCCCATATTTGAACATCCTAATATTATGTTTCTACTATATCTAAGAAATAACGCCTGCAGAATGTTCCACATTTTTCAAAGTGCTTTACACATACAATATTTAAATCTTAGACAATTCTACCCTACATTTGTTGCAAGACAAACATCCCTAGTTCTCCTGGTACATCATAGTGCTGCACTTTCCTGGTCTTATGATTTTGGAGTTAGCCATGTGACTTGCCTTGGCAAAAACCTATCACAAACACATCATCATTTCTGAGTCAAATCTTTAAAGGCCAAAATGCAATTGGCCTTTTATTTTATGTTTTTGTTGTTGTTGTATGTGTCTGCATGTTCACACGTATGTGCAGGTATGCATGTGTGTGAGTATGCCTGCATGTGAAGGCCAGATGTTAATGTTAAAAGTCTTTTGGGATTGATTCCCACTTCATACATTAAGTAGGATCTCTTACTTGAACATGAGCTCCTGGATTCAGCTATTTGATCTAGCCAGCTTGTTTTAAGGATCCTCTGTTTCAGGCTTTCAAGCACTGGCATATAGTTAGACTACCACAGACCACCTGACATATACATGGCTGTTGAGAGTCTGACCTCTAGTCCTGATAGTTATGTAATACGTATTTTAACCACTGGTCCATTTCCCAAGCCCCAATTCTCCATTTTCTTCAACCAATGAGGATGGAGCAGTGTTTCTGGCTGGATTGTCTGTTAGGTAATGAGTAAATGTAATCCTGCCTGTAGATGTTCATGGGCTAGCACAGACTGCTAATATAACAGATGGCACATTACTGGAGGTTTGCATGAGGGACCATGATGAAATGAAATCCTAACTATAGTGGAAAGATTTTAAAAAAATAGTTTAGGTATGTGGAAAACAGATCATAAATTTGCCCAGAGAAATTAATAGAAATGATCACCTTTGAGTGGTTTCCCAGAAGATGAATAATGTTAGCCAGGCTGAGAAGGGAGGAATGAGCACTTTCAGAGAGAGGGCAGATATGGTATAGGGAAGGGGAAGACACCTGTCCCATCTGTTTCCCCAGCTGAAACTTTGAGGGTTCTTTTTATTTGTATGGAGAAGCCATGTGCCATGTGCCATTCTACATCTACGGAGGTCAGAGGGCAATCTTTGGGAGTCACTTCTTACTTTCTAGCTTCTTAAGACAAGGTCTCTCTTTTATATCTGTCACTCTGCATACTACAGACAAACCGATTCTCCTATACCCATGTCCCGTCTCTCCAGAGGAGTGCTGGAATTTTGGATGTGTGTCACAGAGTCTGGTTTTATATGTGAGCTCTGGGGCTGAACTTAGATTATCAGGCTTGCTTGGGAGTGCATTTACTGCTGCTCCATCTCCCTGGCCAGACACTAATTGTTTTAGTTAGCATACAGATAATGAGTTTCATTGTAACAGGTACACACACACACACACCATTATACTTTGCTCCCATTACCTACTCACACTACCTACCCTTATCCTTGCCCACCATTGCTTCTTTGGGTACCCTTCATTCCTTGGAATAGTTCCTCCTTCTGTTGTCATGTAATATATTTCCCATTGTCCTTTTCTGTTGCCTCTTCATGCTCTCTTCAGATCTGTCTTCTCTCAAAGTTCCTTTTCTACTTTTATGTACCACATATACACATAAACACAAAGAAATGCAATAAAACACTTGGTTCTATATATGCATGTTAAAAAGTGTAACACAGCACTGAAAAGATGTACAGACACATAGCACATGATCACTTATGCTTTTTTTTTTTGAGGATGAAAATGAGGACTATTCCACACCCTATTAAAAAAAAGTTCTACAAAAAGACCTGAATCTCTTTTGCCCACTAATACGCAATAACATTTGAGTCAATGCCTTGACTTAAAAGTGTTGAAGGTTCTTCACTTCCTTTATACAAATGTCAAGACATTTTTGGTTTTAATTGTGTGTGTGTGCACACACATGTGTACACATGTTTACAGGTACTCACAGGGGCCAGAAGATGGTGTCCAATCTGGAGATGAAAATCCAGTTGTGGAGCACTGAACAGTGTTGCAACCACTGGTGACCAAACTTGGGTCCTCGGCAAGATCAGTAAGCACACTTAACCCCAGGGCCGGCCAACCCCAGGGCCATCCCTTTCGTTCTACTTCTTCACAACCATTAGCAAAAACAAAAACAAAAGCAAAAACCAAGCTCACAAGGATACTGTCAAGATCATCCTTTGTAATCTTCCAATTATCCTCTCAGCGTGGACCTGTATTCCATTTCTACAGAACCACAGGTCCTGAGCTGTGAGCTCTGGGTCATCACCACCTCCACCTCAACAGTTTCTTTGCTCCTTTGTTCCATTAATCAAAATCCAACTTATGGTTCAGGTCTAACTTAGGCATCATCCCCTGAACATAGCCATGATCTTCCTGGGCCTCCTGCCTTTCTTCAGTAGCATGGATTGCCTCCACACATGGGTGGATTTTTTTTCTCAAGATAGTAGGATGCTTCACACTTTTATTTTCTCCCATTTAAAGGTGATGTGCCAATGTATCTTATTTCTTCTTTATCTTGATTTAAGTTTGTAGAGGTTTTTATATCTTTATCTTAACATTTTTGGTCATACTCGGATATCCCTAGCCCTTATTCTCTTTAATGCTGATTGTGATTTATCTGTCACTGCCTTTACTTTGTAGAGTCCATGGTCCTGTCTGATATATAGTTCTGCCTTTCTCCCTCAATTTTCTCTTCCTTGGTGTGTCTCAATTTAAAAAATCCATCTTTCACCTTGTTTTAATATACTGTTGAAGAATCTATTGTGGTTTCAAATTCAGTTTCTGAAAATTTCATTTCTAAAGTCCTATCTTTTCTGATCCACAGGCAAAGTCCTTTTGCTTTCTTTGTCCTTGAACTCTGTCTTGGGCATGTTTGTTTTTTATCTGATGAGGACACTTCTATTTCTTACCATCTACGATTCTGTGTCATGGACTTGTTTTGTTCTCCACATCCCAGCTTGTCTTCTTGGGTACTGGTTTATTTTATTGAGTTTCATAAACTATGTATGAAAAACTATGTCAAATAATAAAAGGCTTTGTATAACTAACTCTGATCCTGAAAGAAAAGCAGTGTGTGGCGAATCTCATGATTGTTCCAGTTTTCTGCATAGAAGAACTTTAGACAGTGTGTGTGTGTGTGTGTGTGTGTGTGTGTGTGTGTGTCAGAGAGAGAGAGAGAGAGAGAGAGAGAGAGAGAGAGAGAGATCCAAATAGTGTGAAATGCTTCTAGCAGCCTGGAGAAACAGATCATAGTGGGGGTAAGCTAAAGACTGGGGCTTGTGGAGTGGATATCAAGAAATGAAGAGGCCAAGTAGGAAAAGGGCTTCAGAGATATGCACTGGCTGTGCTTACATTTTGAGTCAAATAATAACCATGTATACAGAGAACGTTACTAACAGAAACTAACCACAGAGAGGCAATGAGCTGAGAAGAGAATCTGAAGATAACATAGTGCTGGGGGCATAAGCACTTGACTACGTGGAAGGGCCTGGAGAACATACAACATCACTTAGTTGATACCCAGCAGGTCATTTTTGACTGAAACTGACTGCGTTCATTTCTTTGTGGTATCATCTTTGTGTCCTGGAGCAAAGAGAAAGCTATTAATCTTTTTTAAAGCTTCCTTTTTGTAGGTTTGGAAAAAAACCACATGGGTTTTTCCTATCTGCACCCCATCTGAATTCAGAGCTGGCTCAAGTGATGAGAATTCAAGGCTCAAGCTAAAGATTCATTATATGGAAAGAATGGCTATACTCTGTGCATGGACAGTCTATGAACAGAAGATGGATTGTAGTAATGATGACTATACATTCTTTGACACTCCTCACATTGGGTAGTGGGATATGCCTCCTTCTCTGATCACCGAACTCAGCTCTCAGCTGAATAGACATGATCAGGCCCTTTCATGTCTATTTTGGGAACATTGAATTCACAAACTCCACTGAATAGCCTCTCACAGTGTCCATAAACCTGCCTCCAGTCATTCAGGGGCAGATTAACAAATATGGTAGGCAAGCAGAACCATAGTTTTGAATTAATTTTTCTTTGTGTTTGGTAACTACTTATTCTTGTGAACATTTCTCTTGGCCCCTCTTCACTTTGGTTTTGGGGAAAAAGAAACGTCTAACATCCACTGTTGCCTAGCAGTCTGTCTGTCCTTGGGTATGTGTGGATACACACATAGGTGTGGAAGGATGTGATTATGGAAGTAATGAAGTCAGAGGAAGCCCTTGGGGGCTGTTTTTTTCTCAAGTGCTATCTATTACCTTCTATGCTTTTTTTGGGGGAAGGATAGGGTATCTGGCCTAGGAAGTAACAGGTAGGCCACACTATCTGGACGCTGAGCCCTTGGAATCTGATGATTTCTGGGTCCCTAAAGCTGAGATGGAAGCCACGTGCCACCATGCCCTGCTGTTTTACATTGGTTCCTAGGATAGAGGACAAGTCTCCATACTTTCTAGCACACTACCGACTGCTGTCTATCCACCCTTCTCACTTGTATGTCTAGGCCAGTTCTTCTGTTGTCTCAAGATTCCACTTTTGTGGAGTGCAATACCCTGCATGGAGGCCACATGAAGAGAGAGTAGGAAGAACCCTTCTGCCGAAAAGATTCTGCTCAGCTCACCAAGACCATGTGGAAGTGGTCAGTTAGAACAGGAACATCTTTTACTCATCAGTTTTCAGGTGTGCCCCTGGGTTTCATTCCAGGTAAAGAAAACAAGGTTCCACCATCTCCCAACCTATGTGTCCTATCAGTAACACAAGGATTATTTTTTAAAAAAAATCATAGAATACAGGTTAAAACTATCCAAAATAGGCTATTGTTAAGGATAATGCTGTTTGTTAAAACAGTGGCTGTGGATTCTCTTCTCACAACCATGATTCCACTAGGAGAGTAGTCAGTTACATTCCTAGTACCAGGAACGGGATCCCTCTTGTTGAATGGGTCTTAAATCCAATTAGAGAACTGCTAGTTACCACCAAGGCATGCATGCCACTACTGCACCTGTGGATCTCAGCAATCCTTAGTTGTCTGTACCTCTTTGTCTAAGGCTGATGTCTTGAAAACTTTCCCTATCCACATTAACATGTCTACTGATGTCCTTTTAGTTTAACTTATATTTATGCAGCCATGTTGGTTAGACTTGATGGGTGTAGCTACTGATGTTTCTACGGAACACAAATTCACAACAAATTTTCTGCTCCTTCAGCTCTTACGACATTTCTTCCTCTCTTTCACTATGAGCCCTGGGCCTCAAGTACTAGTGTTATGTTGTATATGCTGAGTATATGTAGTGTATCTTTTGAGACTGGGATATGATGTGAGCATTCCTGGCATGCCATGTGGTGAACTTGGCATGCCGGTAAGATAAGAATTCCTGGTATGTAGTGGTCTCATGGTAAAGTCAACACCCCTAGGTGTGGCTACATAAATCCTTGCCCACCTTTTCTCTGAGCCACCACATGAACTCCTGTCTCTTCTCTCTCTTTTCTTCTTGTCTGCTCCTGTACTTGCCTGACAACTCTCCTGAATAAAGTCTTGTGTGGCCCTGGTAGTGTGTGTATGTGTGATCTCATTTGCAAAACCAACATTCACGTGCATGAAACCAACATATACAACTCTGCATTTTGATCAGTGATGGTTTTCTGTTATGGTCTCCATCTGTTGCAAAAAGGATTTTGCTTTGATGAGAGGGAAAAACTGTCTTTATCTATGAATATAAGTATAAATATTTAGTATGTAGTTAGAGATTATACTAGCTTAGTAGAGTGGAAGTTATATGTTTTCCTACAAGATCCATGAGCTCACCAACCCTGGGTAGGTGTCTAGGTTTTGAGTAACCTATTGAATGAACCTGAGTCCAATTAGAGGATTGTTGAGTACCATCAAGGTATAAGTGGCATGATATAAGCTATCCATGCTGCCTCTAAGCTTTTAGAAGTGTTGTACCATGCTGGTTGTTGCTGTGGTTCATAGATGTAACACCCAGTAGGATTGTTTCTCTGCTTTGCCTACGACTGCCTTAAATATCTTCTTTGCCCAGATGTTTCACATCTGGGTTCAACTCTGCATCATAATCCTAGAGTTAGGATTAAAGGTGTGAGCTACTGCTGTTTGGTAGTTAGGCCTTGAGCTCACTGAAGCACAGAAAGATCCCTGTCTCCTGAGTGATGGATTAAAGATGTAGGTCACCCCTCAGTCATTTCCATGCTGGGAATAAAGACCTGAGTTACCACTCTCTGACCCTCAATGCTAGACTGTGGGTGGTACTCCCTCCTGACATTCCAGCATGATTTTTATTAAATATGAAATAGATTACCACATATGCTTGAATGGCACCTCTGGTAATCATGAAAGACACTCCTCAGGGAGAAAGTCTAACATTTTTAAATGACAATTTCCCATGAAAGCCACTTTTTTCCAAAAATAATTATTGATGTATAAAATCTACTTATTAATTTCTCCCTTGAGATATTAGATGATCTAAAAGATTTCAGCATTATAATTAGATCCAGGAAGACCACCCCCACACCGAAGTATTTTTATAATTTCCTGAGGCAACTGGTCATAGGGCATAAACAAATATCATGATCTTGCTGCACTTCAAAAGCTTTCCCCAAAATGTTGCACCCAGAAGTAGGGAGAGGCATCCAGATACACTGAGTTTAAAGAAGCCAAAGGCACAGAGGGCTTTCCTTGTCCTCAGAAAATGACATCATTTCTTGGCGTGCCTGCTAAAACCAGCTCTCTGTTGGGTGGATTGTGAAGCAGGACTTTATTTTTTTTTTATGAAATGCTGTCTGAAAATGGGATTTTAATTTTTTTTTCTAAATGAGTGGGAGGCCAGCTGGCTCCAGATCTGAGTTTAGACAGAGGAAAAAAATCAAGTGAGCTACAATTCCTTTTTCTCTTAAATCAGAGATTCACATGAGGATTTTCTCTTTACATCAGAAACCTTGTGTGGTCCAAGTGGCAATGCCCTGGACACCAGAAGATGCCTTCCAAACTGACTCTGATGAAGACTCATTAGCTGGGTGATCTCAAGCACAGTACTTAACCCCTTGTAACAGAGTTTCTCTGTTTGTTTGTGGGATCACTAAGTGTTGGGAAGGGTTAGAGATGGGATAGTAACACTCACCCAATCCTCTGCTCTGAATTCTGGACCCCATCTTCAGTACAGCCCATTCCTTCCATGACCAAGACTCAACTTTCCAGATTATGGGCCTGATCCAAGCTTCCACATCTCTGTGAGGAACAAATTCCCCTCAATTCCTCCTCTAATGCTTCATTGTCATCCTTGGGTTTCTTTTCTTTAAAATCATGTATATACTTTCTGTAATTTTACTAAAAGAAAGGAAAGAAAAAAATCTAGAATCCATTCTCTACTTCCATCCTTCACCCTCACCCCCAGAACCCAATTTTGTACATTGTTACCAGCGCTTCATGTGCTCTTGACCTTTCTCCTCAGTCTGTGACAGACCTTTCAGAAAAGTCTTTTTTTTTTATGGTTTCCAACCTTCTTGTCTTTCAATGCCTTCTCTCATTGACCTCAGATTTCTTTGTGACAAAGATAAAGAGCTTGGAATGAAACATACGGCTCCATCAACTCTGGCTAACTGCCCCCTTCTCTTCCTCTCTCCCATCTCTCTCTCTCTCTGTCTCTCTCTCTCTCTGTCTCTCTCTCTTATCCCTCTCTCTCTCTCTGCCCCTCCTTCCTTCTTGTTTCTTTCTCTCTACATACAAGACCTCCACGTCTAAGTATTTTGGTTCATTCTCAGTACAGGGTCATTGCATCTATCTGCCCCTCAGTGTTCTTAGATCCCTTTCCCCCAGGAATTCTCTCTGGCCATGGTAGCATGGGGATCTACGTCTGATGCCCGAAGGGTAGGTAGCCTTCCTAACCACAGAAGCAACATTGCCCCACTCACTTTTTCTCTCTTGTTCTTCGTTTACACCGCATGCAGCACATGGCTGCTTTGCTTATTCATCTCTTCGTCTATTTTCTCCTACATTAGAAGAGAAATTTCATAATAATACACTTTGGATCATTACTATACCCTCAGCCTGAAAGCCAGCAAATACTTAGTATTGGCTTGTAATAATAAAGGTTATACAGTAGATACCTAACAAATGCTGCCTACAATTACTATCAACTTACAGAATTAGATTATCCTTATTTAGCTAAATGTGCTATGGAAACAGTGCTTCTGAGATCTATTGTAGTTGCACTGTTATTTGGGCCACCAGCTCCCAAATAACAACATGGAGACTAATTAATTATGAAAGCTTGGCCATCACTTAGGCTTGTCCCACCAGCCCTTATAATGTAAATTAACCCATAGTTTTTATTGATCAATATTCTACCATGTGGCTTTTATCTCACTCTCTTTCTGTGGGTCCCCAGAGTCCTCTGTGACCCTGGAAGTCCTGCCAAATTCTTCCTGGCTATCTATTGGCCATTTAGCCTTTTATTAAGCCAATTAGACAACACCTTGGCAGAGACACATTTTCACAGTGTAAATAAATATTTTGCAGCAATCCATTTTCTCTTTTTCTGCGAGTTGTCATTTTTAATAGAAGAACATATTTAAATTCATATTTCAACAACTCTTCCCTAAAAAGAAAGACAAAATAAAGCAACAATTCCAAGCTTAGTTAAGACTGTTGGCTCATGGGATAGCCTTCATCTGGTCTAATTAAAAAGCCAGGCATAATTACAGGCCTTTTCTGGAGATTGCTTCTCCTCAGGAGCTCTGAGAAGACCTGAGGATGGAGAAGGCATGAGAAGATCACATGCCTTCTCTTAGGGTTCTGAAAAGTATCTGTTCTCTCCTTGGCTGTGCAGAAAAAAAAAACTGAATATTTTCCTACTAGTGCTGTGATAACCAAGTTCTGTGTTTGGTTATCACATTTGGCCTGCGTATTGAAATCTTAACTTCTGTGACTACCTGCTGGATGAGTTCTAGGTCAACGATGTGTCTTTTCTGCCCAGTTTGTTTATCTGTAAAATAAGAAACTTGGCAGTGCATGAAATTGTTAGAAGAGAGTATTGAGTGCCTCAAATGCAGTGGCTAGGAGTCACCTTGCCCTTTCAAAAGTGGTCCAGGCCTTGGGGCCCGGTGAAAACTCCACTCAGTCTATGTAATTCCAGGTCCTGATATATGGGGCTACACAAAGATCACCATAGTCTCATGGAATGATGAAAAATAATCTCTAACTCTCTTCGAATACTCTTTCTCTGGGGAAGAGCCATATGAGAATGGACAGTGCCATGACGCTAGGGTGGGGGCATCACTCAAAGTTGGAAAGGGGAGTGGTCTGCAATGCATATATTGAAATTAAACACTCCGGTATATGCAGACTGACAAGAAGGCCTGCCACAGTCTAATCCACATATTCAAGTTGTGGCATGGAGGATGACTGTTCTGCTGAGACTCAATCCATAGCTGCCCAGGCAGTACCTTAGATGGAGATAAGGGTGCTAGGTACTGCATAAACCGAGGGGAGTAAGACTAAGTAGCTATACTTAATGTGTTACCTAGATACCTTGTCTTATTAAACACACCTCAATGGAGTCTGCTAGCCATTCTAAATCACATTAACTCAAGAATATGGAGAAGATATTTCAATTTTGTCTCTTTTTAAACTTTACTTATATCATCCATGTTATAGGTATAAATTTTTGCATATGTTTAGAGTTAAATTTAATTTTTCTCAGCACCATTTATTGAAGAAAACATGCAGAGAATCCCTCACACAAATAGACGTACACAGGCATAGTCTTCTGTTGCTTTCTAGTTCTTTCTTTGTTATGGGTTGAGTGTCTCAGTGAAATTGTTTTATTTTTATATTCTATTTAGTTCAATTAACCATGTTTAATTCTTTATATAAGTTCCTATTCTCTATCTTTACATTAAAAGAACAGGAATTACCCTCCACCACCATGTCTGCCTTCATTGTTATCAGCACCATTTATAGTTATATTAACAACTTTTCTGTTGCTATGATAAAACCCAGACCAAAGGCAACTTATGAAAGAAAACATGTATTTTGGCTTATAGCTTCAGAGAGTCATGGTAGTAAACATGGTGGCAGGGTCAGTATGCTGAGAGGTCACATGCCAGCCACAAGCTTGAAGCACAGAGAGCAAACTGAAAGTAGAATGGGGCAATGAACCTTCAAAGCACAGCTCCAATGATGTAGTTCCTTCAGCAAGTCATACCTCCAAAATCTCTTCAGAAATCATCACCAATTGGAAACCAAGTGTTCAAATATTGGAGCCTATGGGGGACCAATAACTACACAACTTTCAATTCTGAAAGACTCAAGGCCAAAAAGGTTTTGATTTAATCACAGTGCTCCCTCAGAACACCCTCCCATGAAGTATGTGACCTGGCCTTGGTTGATAGAAGGCTGCTTGTTAATAATAAAACAATTGGAGCTTTGACTGTATTCATTGCCTTTTCGAAGAGCTGAATAAGTGGATTTCTTCACAGGTAGAAATTTTAACCCCTGTAAAGCATTTGAAGACCCATGACTGTCCATCAGTATAGTTCATACTCAGAAGCAATAATTCCGAACCTGGGCAAAGCTGGTAATACTTGGGCCCACCTGTAGTCCTAATTGGAGAAATCACACACTCCCCAGGATTCCTGTGTACTTCTTTCTGAGTTCCAACATGCTCACATCCTTCTGAGTGGATGAGATTGAGAAAGCATTTAAGTTTCAGTCATAAGCAGATAGACACAGATTTCTAAGCAGAATTTTCTAGAAAACTGGACAGAGGAAATGCACTGCAGCAGGTAGAGTGCCCAGCTTAGGTAATTCCAGATGCAGGGTGTGGGAACTGAGTTAAATGGGAAGAACAATGTGAAAGCAGCAGAAAATGTGTGCTGTGCTTTCACTTGTGAGCAGACATAGAAGGGAGAAAAGGGAGGGTGCTAGGAAGGAGAAAGAAGAAGATGATGATAGATAGACAGACAGACAGACAGATAGATAGATAGATAGACAGACAGAAAGACAGATAGACAGACAGACAGACAGACAGATAGATAGATAGATAGATAGATAGATAGATAGATAGATAGATAGATTAGAAAATGGATGGGGACAGAATGGGAAACAGAAAGTACCCTCAGTGAGTAGACCAGGCAAGAAATGAATGACAGGCTGTTAAACTGATGGAAACCTTTAATCTGTGCACTCAGGATGTAGAGGCAAGAGGATCTCTGAGTTTGAAATTAGTCTAGACTATAAAAAAATTGCCAGAATAGCAGAGGCTGTTACACAGAGAAACACTGTCTTGAAAGAACAAAAAAGAAAGGGAGAAGAACAAGGAGAAAAAAGAAAAAAAATGAATGTCAGGAGAGGGTTGCTAAAAAGAAAAGGCAGAAAGAAAGAAAAGAAGAAAAAGATAGACATACTGAGAAAATGCACTGGACTCTTCCAGGATATCTTCAGGATAGCCTGACAGTGGTCCCCGGGCATACATACATAGCATGCAAGCTGTAGGAAAATTCTTTCTTGATGTTATTTAATCACAGTGCATGGTGGGAAGCCAGTTAGAGTCAGTATTGCCTGAGTTTACACTTTTAGGAGTCTCCAGAACCTTGGAGAGCTTCACATGGTGGTGAAAGCTGGTCAGTCTGAGAATGGGGAATAGGAGTCTTCCTTAGTACCATGGAGGAGGATAGCTCACTTTCAGAGATCCGGGAGGGGGAAAGAATGTTGGTAACTGACTGGCTGCAGGAGATAAGTTGTGTGTCTGCAGCAATAGTCACCATATCTGCACAAGGCTTCCCCACTACAGCAATGGGAACAGGAAAATACTATGTGCCAGAACCTGTGGGTGGGAAGCTTGCAGTTTGCCCCATCTAGTCCTGAGCAATGTGATGCCATCCAACTGCCAGTAAGAACTGCCAGCTCACCCCCAAGTCATTCCCTCTGGTTGCTAGGCAAACAACACAAAGGAAAACAGAGTGAGCCAAATAGCACAGAGACTGTTCTCACCAGGTGTACAGACAAAAGTGGCCAAACAGAAGGTAGTCCGCATAGACTCAGAATTCCCACTTCTGGTTGCTCAGTTGATATTCAGAGAGGTTAGAAAACATGGCATATTTTAAAAAATTAATAATAATATTTTCTGTTTACTATTTTCTTTTCTTTTTTTCTGTAGAGAGAGTTTAAGTTAGAAATATTTATATGTGCTTCATATTCAATTTCTTTGTCTTGCTTTGTCCTGGCATGTTTGAAGTGTAGTTTTAATTTTAGCTCTGTTTTGGCTTGCATTTATATTAGTTTAGTCTGGAGATTAGACTTTGCTTTGGACAGGCTCTTTCACATGATATAGGCTGTCTGGGGCCTGTAATCTCTCAGACTTAGCTTTCTGAGTACCATGTTTGTAGATGTGTGCTCTTACACCCTGGTCTTAATATTTATTTTTAATTCTCTTATAATCTATTTACACTCTTCAGTTAAATAAATTGTTCTGTCTCCCTTCTTCATATTGATCCTCTTTCACCTATCTACAAGCTTTTTTACCATTTGGGTGATTTTTTCCCCTTCTATTTTACCTTTAGCTTGGCTGAAATATTATCTTTCCTTCTGTACTAGCATTTAGTGTTTCTGCACACTATTTACTGTTTCCTCCTCTTCTCTTTTTACTAATGCTATTCACTATTATTATTTTTTTCTGTTTCTATCCAAAAGAACTAATATCTTTTTTCTATACACTATTACATTTGTTTCTTTAGTTCCTTAAAGCTAATGGAGTTATGTTGATTTTTACAATTCGTTATTAATGTAGTTTTATGGTAGGTTTTTTTTTATGTGGTTGTGTCTGCAGTGATTATTATTTTCTCAATCGTATTACATCAGACAGAATCTTAAATCATGTTGTATTATTATTTATCTCTGAATTACACTTCAAATCTAGCTGTGTGAAACTTCATCTCAACTCTATCATAACCCAGTCTCACCTGAACTTTGATAGTGGTTCAACTTAAAGAATGAGAGAAATCAGAAGTTAAAACCAATGAATTGAGCTTGAGTTGTTCATGTCCCAGTGTACGATAAGAAAAAGATGAGTAAAAATAAGGCAATGTGATTTGCATATTTGTCGCTGGACATGGAGAAATCAAATTGGTACAAAGAAACTTTATCACTGTTGTCTACCTTTCACAGGGTTGAAAGATACTATGTAATCTAGGGGGTTCATCAACAGTCTTACCCAACTGTGAGCCTTGTGAAGTGAAACAATAATGGTGTATCAAGACATGTCCATGGGTGTAATAGTGGCATTAATGTTATGGGAGTAATCAAATTCTTTCTGATTGTATTAAAGGTCTGTTCCACAGAAAGAAATACATGATTGCTACTATAAGTATGACCATGAAGCCATTATTTGAAATCTCACAGTCAGCAGATATGAACCTTCTACTGTTAAATATTTCTGCTAAATGGACCACTAATTAAACCACTCTCAAATGTTTTATCTGTCTGTCTATAAATTGGTATATTTCTCAAACCTCATCAGAGAAGATTCAGTGTGTAGTGGAAAATGATCAATACGGAAACTTTACAGATGATGAAAGTATAAAGAATAAGTTCCAGTGGAGCCCTCCACCACAAATGGGATATCTATATCATTCCTACCTCCATGTTTTAGGACCATCACAAAACAGGGCTTCGAAAGTATAGCACAGAAGAGATGGAGGCCATGGAGGACCAGAGCAAAATAGTGTCTCTTGAACACTACAGGACCACTGTATTCAAGAAGCAATAACAGCTATGGTTGCCTGCATAAAGTAAAGCCAGCCAACATTCTAGCGTGAGGCCAGAAGGTGTTCATGAGTCTTCACCTCTAACTAAGAAGATATGGGCATCTATTGGCTTAAAAAGAAGGGAAAGTCAGTTTTCTTTGTAGGTGTGACCACTTGTAGGTCAAGCAAGCTCTAGTAGATGGCCTAACAGGTCATGAAGTTTGGGTGGAGGGTGGGGGTAAATCTGAGAGGAATTACAGGAAGAAGTTTAGGCTCAATTAAAACCAAACTACATTGTATGACTTTCTAAATGAATTCAAAAATATTTTTAAAAGAATACATGAGATATAATAATAAAAGCAGTAAGAGATCGTTTATAGTTATAAAGTTAAGGTCTACATGAAAAAATGAAAAAGAGCTTAAGTCAGTATCTAATAATGCCTCTCATAGTCTTAGATGAACAAGACAATTAAAATGGACAAGTGGAAATAATAAAAATCAGAGCTGAAAGAATGAAATAGAAACTAGAAAAAAATAAAATGCATTCATGTTTTATTCTTTGAAAGAATAAACAAACAGTCAAACTTTTAGCCAGAACAATCAAAGAAAGACAAAGAAGATACTAATTAAAAAGCTAGAAATGTCTTAGTTCAGCATAAGGAGATAGAGAGAAGAGAGAGTGACTGGAAGAAGGAGATGGAAGGGAGTTTGAACAAGGGGATACATGGATAAAAAAATGAGACTTTATTCATAATAAAAAAAGTGCCACAAAAAAGCTAGAAATGAAAATATGGTACAAATTCAAGGAGAATCTGGAATATTCTTAAACATGATATTCTACAAGTTAGAAGGTTTAGAAGAAAATAAAAGAGTTTTGGATACATAGAACCTAACAAAATAAAAGCAAAAAAGGATACACAACTAAATAGAGCAGTAATAAAGAGCATCACTGAAAGATAAATTAAAAAAAATCTCCTAAGATGGATTCACATACTATTGAATTCTATAAGTCCTCTAAATAAAAACTGACATAATGTTTCTCAAATTATTGTGTAGGTTAGAAGAGAATACATATTAGAAATCTTATTCTACAAAGTCAGGATTCCTCTGATACAAAACCCAAGTAAGGACACCCACACTCAAAGAATTACAAGCTAGTTTTCTTGCAGTGTGAGATGTAAAAGTCCTCAATGAAATACTTGTTAACTGTATTTAACACTACATTAAGAAATCATATATCATGACCAACTTGCATTCTCTCCAGAAATGCAACTGTGCAATATATATAAAACAATAAATAGAAGTCATCATATAAACAGAGTCAAGAATGAAAACTGAATAATCATTGCAAGACACAGAGAAAAAGCATTTGCCCAAACTCAAGGTTCTTTAATAAAAAAAGTCTTAAAACTCTAAGAACAGAAGATCATACTTCAATATAAGTTCGTTACATATAACCAAACTATAGACGACATTATATTGAGTGCAGTAAAACTGAAGACTTATCCTCTAAAGCCAGGATTGAGACAAGGTTGACCAATATCACTATCTAATTCAATATAATGCTTGAAATCTTAGCCAGGGCTATAAGGCAAGAGAAATAAATGAGGAGGACACAAATAGGAAAGGATGAAGTCAAATCATCTCTAAATGATTCTAAATCACTGAATACTGATTCGACATCTAAAACACAATTAAAGATTTTACCAGAAATTTTGAATCTGAACAATAGTTTTATCAAGGAGTGGGATACAAAATCTGGATCCAAAAATAAGTAGCTTGTACCAGAGAGGTGGTTTAGTGGTAAGGATGTCTGCCATCAAGGTTAAAAGCCTGAGTTTTATTTCTAGGATCTACATAGAAAAAAAAAACTTACTCAAATGATATTTTGACCTTTGATATGCAAACTTTGTTGTACACACACACGTAAAGATAAATATACACAAACATTTAAAAATAAAAAGATCAGTGGCTCTACTATATAGTAACAATATATTTGCTAAAAAATAATTCAGAAAACAAATCCATTTTTAATGGTCTCAAAATACTGTAAGACCAAAGTATGAACCCAACCAAAGAAGTTATAGATTTCAACAAAATTACAAAGTACCAAAGAAAGAAATTACAAAAGGTGTCACTTCCCCTATATACATCAACCTGCAGAGTTGATATTGTGAAAATGCTTCAGAAGCAAAAGCAATATATCAATTTTACAAAATCCTCGTCCAAAATTCTGATAAAATTACAAGACAATAAAAACAATCCTAAAAACCATATGGAAATACAAAATACATCAAATCGACTAAAATAATCCTGAGCAACAGGGTAATGCCATAGTCACTATAGTATCTGCCTTTAAACTACAAGACAGCATGGTGTTGCTAACAAAAACAGACGTGTACCTCAAGAGGACATTGAAATTCCATTTCATACAATCTCTGATGGCTGTTGTCTAGACAACAAGCAAACAAAAAATGCTGGTGAGAATCTAGAAAGTAGGAACACTGACATCTATTAGAAATGTAAATTGTTTAGTCTACCGTGGAGAACAATATGGAGATTCCTCATCCAATTAAAAATAGAGGTTCCATCTCATTTAGATGTGCCACTTCCAGGTATATAGTGCCTACCCACAAATAATCTAAGTCAAGGTATTTTAGAAATGCTCTTAGATCATTTATTACTATACTATTCACAATATCCAAGATTTGTAATCATCCCCAGCGCCTATCAACAGAACAGATAAAGAGAATATGTTCTACATGTATGATGGAGTTTCATTCAGCCATAGAGAGGAAATTGTGTCATTTAAATGAAAATGGGTGGTTCTGGAGAACATTGTACTAAGTGAAACAAGGTGATCCCAGAAAGCAACTATAGGTGTTTTGTCTCCTATGCAGAAGCTGGAAAAAGAACAAGGTTTTGAAATTGAAGATGGGCTACTAGAAATATGGAAGTCAAGAAAAAGTAAAAGGGGGAACAGGAACCAGAAAGAGAAACAGAATGGATTGAACCAAGGTTCATTTTATGCTTGAATGGAAGTACCATAGTGAAACCTCTACTTTGTAAAAACATCATGTATGGATTAAAATTTTAAAAGATTCTAAAGCAACAAGAACAAACAAAGACAGGAGCCAATAGGATTCCAGAATAGATGAGGTAGGCTTGGTGGCCAAGGGCCCTGAGCTCCGAGCACCATAGATGCGGGGGAGGGGGGTGTTGGCAGGGGCTACTGAGAAGGGAAGGACCCTGGGAGCCAGAGAGGCCTTGGCCTCCTCTGATCCTAAGATTATACTGCTGTTTCTGCTGAATGACTGTTCCTGGCTAAAGGCAGCCACGGAGAGGGTGATGGTGGTGCTAACTACATTCAGGCAAAGCTTCAGAAGGTAATTTCACGCCCCACCTCAGTGCTGATGAGGCACTATTAATTTAGGAACACTTTAACCGCACTTCACTTTGGCAGCTTAGCAAGCTGGTTAATTAAAAGGGCAAAAAGAATAAAGAGTCTATTTTAAGAGACGACATAACAAAATTCAGTCTGAAATAATTTTATAAAATGAGGCAGTTTGCAATCTGTGTATGTCCGTGACGAGGCCATGATCTCACTGACACACATTTATAGAACTTTGTGTACTCTTTACAAACCAGTATGAGAGAATGCATATTTAAAGAACATGCGCGGTGAGAAGCACATTGGTCTGAAATGAGATGGATCTTAGTTTGAATTCAGACTTTTTTCTCACACTAAAATAATATAGAAAAGCCATAAAGGAATCATCTCCTACCCTTTCATCAGAGATAATATCAACATTTTGGGTTATCCTGGGGTTATAAAATGGGAACATATGCAGCATTGGGTTAGCCATACTACTGCGTAGTTTGTAAATTAAAGTTAAGCATAGAACTGTTCTCAACTGGCCAAAGCATTTTTGAAGTGGATTCTATGAACATATAATTCATTGTTCCTAAAGTCTGTATCATATTCCCATACAAGGAACTGATTAATCTAGAGTTAATGGGTGCATGTGCTTGGTCTAGGTCAACCGGAGTTTTCCAGTGCAGGGTCACCTGCATATACAGGATTATAGCTCAGGTTTGGCATAATAGTGGATCCTCAGTCTCATCTACAGCAAGTAGTGGCCATATGTCAGTTTTCAACATGATATTAACTAACATATTTCACTAACATACCATCCAGTGTAAGATGGAGAATACACATTCTTACTTTGTTCTTCTGAGTTTTCTTCTGCCTAAAATGCTGACGTGATACTTGATGGTACAGCAGAAGGTTTATTACCATGGAAATTAAAGTTGTATGTCCATAGTGATGGAGTGGAAAGATGGAACTATCCAGTGATTTAGAATCATCACAGTGACCCTGACCGGCTATGTTAGACATATTAATTAGGGTTGCCCACCCTATGTTGCACATGTGGAAGCTGGAAGCAGACTTTAGATTGAGACAGGATCTTTCATGGAATCTGAATCACACTAATTTGGTTAGACTGGCCTCTGGATCCCCAGCCTTCCCAGCACCCAAAACATGTAGCTGTGTCTGTTTTTCTCTTTTTAAAATATGGGTTCTGGGGACCTCAATCCAGGTATCCATGCTTGTATAACAAGCACTTTACTGACTGAAGCTTCTCACCCACCTCATTGGTGTAATTTTGAAGATTCATATTATACTAGATGAAGCCATAGACTTTAATTTCCTAGCTTATAGGGCACAGATTAAGAAAGGGGGATAAGCTATGAACTGGCACAAATGGACACACTGACTAGAAAAGCTGAGGATCAGAACGTGGAGATGCAATGTAACGTCCCCACTGACCTGTCAGCCATGACAGTTTTCAAAGTTCACTCAGGCATAAAGCATCTGAAAGGTGAGTAAGAAAAAGAGAATTTACTGGAACCTTTGTGGAACTTCAAGGACCAACACTTCAGGGATGCAGCTCTACATAAAATAGAGGTGAAGGTGAGAACTGAAAAGAATGTAACTCAGGCTGCAGTACTTCCATGTACTTCATTGAGTCTTGTAACTGCCAAGGACTCAGTTTTTTTCTCTGTAAAATGGGAGCAGGAATTGTTCTGGTGAGGGAAGGTCTTCATTCTGGTCCTTGTAAAGCCATCCCCTGGATCTGGATCTCTGACTGTGAAGAGTGCCAGCTACACACAGAGATATGGCACTACAACCTTTTGCTATGGCTATTAACTTGCTTCTCTCTAAAATCTGTGTGTGATGGAGAAGCTCTGCTTGTTTACACAGAGAACATGATCCTATGGTCTTATAGAGAAGTTAGTGACTGTATGAACTCATAAGGGGCAATTCTGTGGGAGCAAGGCAGGCCAGAGTGCTCTCTGATTTTAATCCAACTCAGTTCCTTGTGAATTCACACTGTCTGCCAGGCTTGGTTGAGATTGATGGCTGAATTTGTGAATGAGCTTTTTAGCTGAGTGGGTTGTCATAGAGAGCAAAGATTCTACTCTTTGCCTGCATGAGAGTCCAGAATTGCCATGTATCTAAATCTTGGACAATGAAAATTAAGTAGACATTTAAAAACTTCAAGAGGGATTCTGACAAGCAAGTGAACCATGGACAAGAACTTTTTCCTTTGTCTAGATGGCTCATGAGTGTAGGGGCTGGCACTCTAGCCATGAGATACTCCAAAGTAATATCCAATAGAGAATACATTGTTGAAAAAAGCACAGGAAATTAAAACATTGTGTCTTGATGAAGCCTCCACAAATGTTACTGTTTTTATATCCATTTCTTTAATTTCCCACCATGTGTAAACTAAATATAATTACAATATATCGCTCTTAACATAGTTAATGTACTAGTTGGTACTATTGGCTTATAACCTAAGTCTAGGAGAGAAAGGACCAGACTTAGGTCCAAGGGGCAGTGTCTGAAAGGGGTAGAGCACATGAAATAGCTGGTCCAGATAGTCCAATCTCTGGCAGAAGAGTTTCAAGGGTTCCTCATGCTACCCTGGAGAATGAGCCTCATTCTGGCTTTTAGTAAAGTATAATCAAGGTGAACAGCACAGATTGTAGGTACAAGGAAGAGAAGTGATAAAGTCTGTCTAGACACTGAGAAGATGAGAATATATGAGAATGGAGAAGACAGGTCAGAGTTAAAATGTGTGACTGCCAATCTGAACCAGTGTTGAGTTGTATCCCTCTGATTTTCTTTTTTTTTTTTTTTGACTAATAAAACACATTTTAATAGTGATCTTAAACGTACAAGCTTGCGTTCCCTTGTCTTTCACTATTATGTCATTCCTTACATATATATATTCAAGCAACAAAAGCAGAAAAAAGAATATTGGAAGCTAAGCCTCATAAATGTAAAAATTTACAACAAAAAGCAAAATAAAGGCAAATTAAATAGAATACTTCATATGTATTTATGGCTGTTACAAGAATATTTCTTATGAAAGTTCAATAAATTTTTACAATAATTTATTCAGACTTTAATAACTTTCCCTTCTGAAAAGTTTTAAAATGGCAAAATACGTACTTCATGAGACATCTCAATGATCAGAATGGAATTTGGCAGGCAATATTAGTGATTATTAGAGGAAATTATTCTTTTATATTCTAACTACAGAATTTCACCACATAGATTATGTTGACCTGGGATTCACTAAGAGGATAGCAATTTCTCAGATTTTCTAAGGAGAGCATTAGAGACAGAATCACTGAGCTTTATTGATTCTCCTTTGCTCTGACTATGGTCTACACATTACTGGAGTTGTCTACAACTTTTAAGCTCACTTGCTATCATCCTCATTGCTTCATGGAGCTGTTGTGTGGCTTATTTCATCTAAGTCTGTGGATATATATGTTTCAATTATTTTCTCTATCACTCTGTTTACCCTTCAATTTTACTCCCCGCAAACATTTGAGATGTATTATTTTCCCTCCTTCAGATTATTTGTCTTCCATTTATTCTGGTACATGTATGTGATACTAAGGCTGGATGGGTGGTTCAGTGCTTAAAAGAATCTGCTGCTCTTCCAGGATAACCATGTTTATTTCCCAGTAACTGCACCAGGAAGCTTTCCAAATGCCCATAACTTCAATTCCAATGGATTCAAATACTGTCTTCTAGGCTCCACAGGCACTGTACACACACACACACACACACACACACACACACACACACACACACACACAACTTTTAGAAAACTGAATTTTATGAAGCAAGTGATTTAAAAAATAAAAATACTTTTATTGTGTGCACTTCAATTTTTACCCCATCTCTTATTTTAATTTAATACCATTTTAAGACCCAGGCTTGTTTTCTTTTTTTACACAGCTCTAGCTTGTGATGTTTGATCCTACAAAGAACACCATTTGAGGTACACATCATGCTAAACAACCATTTCCCTTAACACCAGGCATAGATCTCCCTCCCTCTTTTCTATTGCAGACATTAGTGTTCTCTGACTGTTTTATTGAAAGTAAAAATTCCTCTGAAGGTAAGTGGTGCCATGCATTATCTACTAGGCACATTCTGTACTCAGTACTCAAGTTTTTATTGTCTACATCTCTTTGACAAGTACCCAAATTGCAGACTCCCAGGATGAAACCAGGTGTTTGCTATACAACATCTTGTTTGCACAAACTGTTTAGAAACCCTGGGCCATCTTATTAGTTCTGAGAATGTTTGTAACTGTCCTGAAGTCTCAGGCTCCAAACACCAACCACGCAAGCAGGCTTTCCTACAGAGAGAGGTCTCAGACCTCTACTGGTCACTCAGTTGTGAATTAGGACTGTCTCAGAATAGAACATGCTGGGGCTAGGGACCAGACTTTAAAATTGTTTCAGAAACAGATTTCAACCTTCTAGAACAGTGCTGTCTCAAGTATAGCCAACTCTGTTTTAACTGTTTAAGAGTTTAGGGAAAACTGGATGAGTCTTAGTAAAGACAGTTTTGTAAAATACTGACTCTTAACTTAAAATCCTAATGCTTTTTATAATCTGGTATGGGGTAGTTGTAGGAAGTTGGTAGTGACTGGGGGTATAATACATCTCTCTAAGAGTATGTCTCAGCTGTTGATGGAAAAGATCCACATGAATGATCCCTAAACATAATAAGTCCAGGACTGTTGAGAAAATAATGCACAGACTTACTTGAAAGAATGTGGTTATAATACAGAGCCCAAGTAAGACTTTCAACATGTAACTGGTCATCTCATGGCATAGATTTAATACAAAACTTAAACTAAGTATTTTGGCAGAGAACTCTAGTACTTTCAGGGAAACAAGCAACTGGGATCTCATTAGAGAAGAAAAACTTGAAAGGCCAGAGAGACAGCTCAGAGGTTTAAAAAGCATGCTGCTTTTGCAGAAGACTTGAGTTCAGCATTACCCATGTCAACTGATTCACAAATATTCATAAGTTCATCTCCAGGGGATCCAACACCTTCTTCTGGTCTCTATAAGTACTGTAGTAATGTGTACATGCCTTCTGTAGACACACATACAGGCACATAATAAAGAAACTTAAACAATGTATTTGAGACGAATAAGGGAAGGAGAAAGAGATTATGAAAAAAGAATATAATAGTAAGGGAATCCACACAAGTTTTAGGATGTGATGCCTTGCACTAAAGGACAGGAAAAAGATATTTAGAATACCATGCTCTTTCTCATCAGGACTTTCCACATCCCTATGCTCAATAGAAGGAGAATGGTCTCAATTCACAGGAATTAGGCCATCTTGTGAGGTCTCTTACATTTAAAAATCCACTGTTCTAGGGCCTGTTAGTAAATGCCTTGGTCCCCTGGGGTGATCACAGGCTGGAATGTTGGTGGTGGTCCAAGAACCAGCATGGAGAGTATAGGTAAGAAATGAGAGGGTCCAACCCCCCCCCCCCCCGAGGAGCTTGCTGGTATGGTAGCTGAGTTTTGAAGAATGTATGAAGAATTTCTCCAGGAACACCAGGATTCAGGCTGGCACTCCTCCTTCAAAAGGTGGAGTGGAAACTAGACAAGTCTGAGGGAAGGCTATAACAGTCATTTCAGATAAACCCACATACTCACACTTGAAGCCTTGGGAAACTTGGATCATATAAGAGATAAAGTAAAGATGGTACTGGAAAAATGCAAAGCAAATGATAAGTAAGAACAGCCACATAGTTAAATGTTACTCTTAAGTAACAAAATCAAAAGACTATTTTATTGGAATAATCTAAGAATCATTAAATAGTATCTAATTCATAATTCTAAACAACCTAAAATACCTGTGGGGATCTTTACATGTATTGATTTGTAAATTTTCATTCATAGACTCCTCTGAGGAAGAGAGTGGGAAGGAGTGATGTGGATTATAAAAAGGATCCCAGGATAACATTAACCCAATATTTTATTCACACAAGATCAAGACAGCAGCCACAGCTGATCCTTTTCTCTTCCATGGCAGAATTTCTGATGTCACTTGAGGAAACAGAGCTTTGTAGAGGAAGAGTAGTAATGGAGAAGCACCATATTTTCCAAGCCTCTCCCAGTCTCTCTTCTAACACATGCTCTGCTAGAAGAACCCTTTCCCTTGACGCGCGAGGCATAGAAATGGTGTCTCCTCCCACTGAATCTGGGAAGGCCTTTGAACTTGGTGTGTCATAACAGAAGGGAGCTATGGAGCCTTAAACTCACACAAATGGTATACACATCTTCAATTCTCTTTTGGACCACCCCACTGTGATCCAAAGATGCTGAGAATAACCCTCATAGATACACACAGGTCAGCTGCAGTCTGTTCAAAGTTAGCATCAACTCTGAGGTGTGAGTTAAAACATAAATCTCCTGACTTTCAGCCAACACTGGTTTCTAGGTCTTCTAAACTGAGTCCCAGGTTTGTTCCAAAGTTCTGCCTTATTATACATCCTCCTTTATAGTCACCTGGAGAAAATACCAGTTGTCTCCATTATGCATGTCAATCTTTCTGACTGAAGGAAGCCACAAACATAATAAAACTGGTGGGTTTTATACTAAGCACAGAATTGCTGTTAGGCAACCACCAGATGAATACACAAAGTTATTCCTTTGATGGTGGAATTGAACAGATGATCAGCATGATTCTCTGAATCCCTGAGTGTTTGGGAGTTCATAGATGACCATTGTCAGTGGACTCTGCTCTGACAGAACCATGGTCCATTGTAGCTGTAGCAGTCTGGTAGTCTACCATGTCAGAATTCATTTCTTTTTGAAAAGAATTCCATTTGGTCACATCATTCTAACAGTGTTGGCTTTTGTCAAGGAAGTGGTTCTTATGAACTTTATCCAGATCTCTCCTCTACCACTGTGACCTTTACTGTATCCATGGTCCATAGAGGTCTTATAGTACTCTTGTCTTAACAATGAGGTGAGTTTAACATCTCAGGTGTGCCTCTTTCTGTCCTCAGTTCAGTCATGGTATTTATGAGGATCAGGAAATGCTTGATGACTCTCTGGGTGTTCAAAGTGGCAGGATCCTTGGAGGTGTGGTTAGATGAGGATATGAAGTTGGCTTCTACAGAGTTGTTCTCAAGGTGATATTCAAAGAGTATTTAGAGGGAGGATTGTGTAGAAATGGAGAGCCTTGTAACCAGATATTGAAGGATTGAAGTAGATAGGGAAAATGGGCTTGGAGAAAGACAGAGATGGCCTTTCTAAGGCAGAATTAAAAGGATTGAGTTTTTATTACTATATCTCTATAGTAATGCTTTAAGTCAGGGATGATAATGCCTGCAGAAGTTCTTTTATTGAACAAAACTGTTTTGGCAATGCTGGGTTTTTGTTTGTCTATATGAAGTTGAATAATGTTCTTTTGAGATCTGTGAAGAATTGTGTTAGGATTTTGATGGGGATTGCATTAAATCTGTAGATTGCATTTGGTAAGATTGCCATTTTTACTATGTTGATCCTACCTATCCAAGAAATCTTTCCATTTTCTGATTTCTTATTCAATTTCTTTCTTCGGTGAACTAAAGTTCTTATATTGGTCTTTTGCTTCTTTGGTTAGAGTTATTCCAAGATATTTTATGTTATTTGTGGCCATTGTAAAGGGTGATATTTCCATGATTTCTTTTTCATTATGTACATAGGAGGGCTTTTTTTTTTTTTTTTAGTTAATATTGCTCAGCCTTGATACTGGGGATAGGGGCCTGGTCCTACCTTAACTGACTAGGACAGCTGTATTGACTCCCCTGGGAGTGCTTACCCTCTCTGAGGAGTTGATGGGGGGAATGAGGGAAAGCTGGGGGCTTGACTGGGCAGAGGGGAGGGAGGGTGAACAGTGTTTGGTCTGTAAAAAATACTTTTAAATAAAAATTAAAAAGAATTGCCTTGTCACCTGAATATTGAACATAGCAGGCAATGGTGAGGTTGTTTTTTTTTTTTAAATCTGGATAATTTAAAATATGAATTCCTAAAGTAAAAGTCAGAAAAATAAGATGAGATAGCAAGAAAACACAGGAAAATGTGACTCTGTGTGCTAAGCCAGAGATAGGACTTCAAAAGAGAAGGATTGTAATTTAGGCTCAACCTACAGCTAGAAGACTCCAGAGGTAAGTTTATCTAGCTGGAAGCAGAAACCATAAAAACAGGGTTCCTGTGCTCCTAGAACAGTTGAAAAGCATGAGGGTAGTATGGGGACAGTCTTCTGGTGACTAGCTATGGCAAAATCCTCAGTAGATAGACAAGAGGAAGAAAATTGGTTCAGAGCAGACAATCTGTCCTGGCATCTAATAGGTTTCCTTAAATCTAACATGTAGTTTTTATGTGTGTACTGACTGGAGAGACACTGTAGTGGGAAAAGCAAAGACATCTCTGCCACAATGAAACACCAGACCGAAGGAGAAAGAATAGTCATGTGGGAGATATACAAAAGAAAAGCTTATTTTCGCTTAGGCCTGTTAGAATGTCACATGCACTGGCCTGACATACATCAATTGCAGATGGGAGAGCACTTTTAAATCAGAATGTGTCAGGAGGGCTGGGAGAAACTGAAAGGTAATAGACACACGCTGCATGTCACAGCCCCAGCTGCCAAACAAAGGGCAGTCTTTGTTGTAAGAACTGGAATTTGAATTCCAGCCTGCAGTCTGGAGCCTCACACCCTATCCAAGTGTCACTGCTGATGACCTCATCTTCACCTTTATTGAACATCATGTGCAGGGGGCAGAGTACATGTCTCCCAATGGCTCCTAAGAATGAAATGAAGAGTTGTGAGTGGCTGTTCTAGAGACAATGAACAATTAGCGAAAGTCTATGAGGAGCAACAGCTTACTCGCATACCTAGGGAACCCAGGAAGCAGGAGGTAAGTGTGTGGGTAGGGGATGGGGGCATGGCACCCATGATGTCACTGTCTCCTTCTTATCTTGTTTAGCCACTTGGCTTAGTACCTTTTGTCAGAGCAGCATCTCATCTCATCTTCTTTTCTCTGTACCTTCTGGTTTTTCTCCTTTGCTCTTTCCCTTCTCAGAGTTTTCTTAGTTGGGTAGCCCCACTCACGCTTCCTGTCTGCCTTCTGGCCAATCAGCATTTTAATAAAACAATATGAGTAACAAATATTTATAATGTACAAGAGCATAATCCCACAGCATTCATCTATATATTTTGCATGCTTACTGGCCAAGCAACATTTTATTAAACCAATACAAATAACAAATCTTTATATTTTTAAATCTTTAGAGCATTATCTCACATAGCAGGTCTTACAAGGTAGGATGTTCACAGCAAAAGCCCTCAAGGGGACACATACAAGTGGTATGATATTTTTGTTGAGATGACTGTGGTGTTATTACCTTGGTACCATCATGTTTAGCATCATCGCTATAGGTTAGAATTAAGTCACTCAGGTTAGCCCAGATACACAATGGGAGAGCTGATCTCTAGATGAAAGGGCCAAAATTTGCTTATATGTTTTCAGATTTCCACAGTGACTAATAAGACAACTCAAGAGGTAATACTGAGCCCATTATATGGTCTCTTGAATGTATCAGGGGACGCAGGGATTTAAGTAAGAAATCTACTTCATAGCCTCACATGTTGCCATTTCTGCTCTTTGGTTGGTTTGGCTATTTGAAGAGTTTTTAGAACTTTTTTTTTTTTTTTTTTTTTTTTTTTTTTTTTTTTTTTTTTTTTTTTTTTTTTTTTTTTTTTTTTTTTCACTTTATTTTTTTTTCTTTATTTTGTATTTATCAAAAAAAAAACAGTAAAAAGAATTTAAAATGCAGAAGAGTTAACAATAACTATACAGAGGATAAGAATCATAAGCATGGCTTATCAAGGGTAGAAATACAAATAAGATTGCTACACATATATTTTCTTTGTGTTCAGCTTTCCCTATATATCCTTATTCAAGGTTTCTTC
>PVIH01006529.1:51720-110204 GCA_004025045.1 Sigmodon hispidus | reverse complement strand
GCAAATGGATGTGACACATTTTTCTGAATTTGGCAACCTCAAATATGTGCACGTGTCAATTGACACCTGTTCTGGTATTATCTATGCCACCGCCCTAAATGGAGAGAAAGGGCGTAATGTTATCACTCACTGCCTTGAGGCATGGGCAGCCTGGGGAAAACCAATTCAGCTTAAGACTGATAATGGCCCAGGATATACCAGACGTCAATTTACAACCTTCTGTGCACAGATGGGAGTACAATTGATCCATGGCCTGCCTTATAAACCCCAAGGGCAAGGCATAGTGGAAAGAGCTCACCGCACACTCAAGGAGTGCCTTATTAAACAGAAAGGGGGAATAGGCCATGGCCGCACCCCAAAGGAAAGACTTTCCCTAGCTCTCTTTACTCTTAATTTTCTAAATTTGGATGCCCATGGGGCTGTGGCAGCAGACCGGCACGCCAATCCAGGCACTATGCAGAAAGGACTGGTGAAATGGAAAGACATCCTCATAGGCCGCTGGTGTGGCCCAGATCCTGTTTTGACATGGGCGAGAGGGTCTGTTTGTGTTTTCCCCCAGGATAGAAATGATCCAGTTTGGGTACCAGAGCGTCTGACCAGGAAGATTCAATTGGGAAAGGTAAATGAGGTGGGGGAGCAAACAGATGATGCAGAAGCTCCTGTTGCTGGCCCTGATGGTGCAGATAAGTGCTTGCCATAATTGCAGCCATCTCATTGGCTGCCATAGGAGCCACAAGCCATATCGTGCAGACTGCGCAGACTTTGAATTGGGTCTCGGCTAATGTAGTACAGGCCCTAGACATACAAAAGAATCTTATTGCCCAGTTAAAAGGGGGCTTGATGCTTATTAATCAAAGGATCGACCTGGTCTAAGAGTAGATTGATACTCTTTGGCAGCTGGCTGAGCATGGCTGTGAATGGAAGTTTCCAGAATTATGAGGGACTAGTGTACAATATCAGAACTTTATTCATGCTGTAAATCTGTCTAAACAGTTGTCAAGTTATCTTTTAGGAAACTGGATTGGTGAATTCGAAAACTTGACGGCCCAGCTGAGAGTGACCATGGTGATCGTGAATTCTACCAGAGTGGATGAGGACCTGGCAGAAGGACTGGCGTCCTGGTTCTCCGCCACTATGGATCACCAGAAAGAGTGGGCGGGAATGGGAGCTCTGGCGAGCCTGATGGTGCTGATATTCCTAGTTTGCCTGTGGCGCATTTGCCGTGTTAGGTTCCTTCAGTGTCGCGATACAGCCACGGTTGTCCAAGCATTTTTCAGCCATTGGAGTCGATCAGTCCCCCTAAGCTTGCTTGGCCTCCCTAAAGGAGAAGCCTTAAGAATGTTTTGCAGGATGTGAGGCTTAGCACTGCACATGAGTACTCTGGCTTATGGGAACTCATGAGGAGTATGTCTGGTCGCACGCAGGTTGACACTCAACTGCCTGCCTCTGTGAAAAGGGTATCAGACAGGTCAGGGATTGTCTGGGTGGATGACACCCGGAGCGATACTTGTACATTTTCCTTTTGCACTTCAGAGACTAGACCTCTGCTTCTGCCTGCCTTTTTTAATAAAGAAGGGGGAACTGTAGGGAGCATTGTACTGTGCCCTAAAGATGGCGCCGGTTTCCACCTTCAGCCCTCCCGAGGGCTAGTGCTCTCGGGAGTAAACAACTCCTTTTTTGGCTGTAGGCAAGGATGGTGGCTTGCTTCTGCGTCCTAGGACCTATGGGCGATGTCCACGTAGCTTACTGGGGTTGGAGGCCCAGAGGGTATTTAGCCACGAGCGGGCTTCCCCCCGGGGTCAGAAGTCGGAAGTCAGAAGATTGTTCAAAGGTCCTGAATAAAACGGCTGGAGAGAAGAATTCTGAGTCACGTTCTTCCTTGCTGGCAAGGTTGGGCGCGACAGTTTACTTTACCTTTTAAGAAGTAATGATACTGAAATATGAACAAAGTCCTTACTGTTGCATGCAAACTGCATACTCTTGTAACTACTGTGCTTCAATCCCCACTTTTCAAGCTCCTATCTACCTGAAAATTTTATACTTTCAAACTGCTGTCATGCTTGATATTCTTTGCCTTATCTTGTACATAAGGAAACTAAACATAGATAAGCTTCAGGCAATTGTTCTAGGTCATAGTGCTCATGAATAATACAGTATGAACTTGAATGTGGGCATTTTGACTCTAGTTTATACATAAACATCTTACTAACAATAATGCTCTTTGTGATATAAAAGCCACCCAGATGTGCCTCTCTAAAGGGTTTAAAAAGAGGCACAAAGAACAAAAACATAGACAGAATGAGTATCTGGGGCTGACCTTGAATTTAAGATTAAACACAGGTATTCTTTTATTTTTCTCTTTATGCATTCACTGGGAAAGTATTTATTGAGAATTCATAATATAACCAGACTATATCTCAGGTAGTAAAGGTTCCTAGAGCATAGAGAGTGTCCCCAACTGTCATTGTCATTTGGAGGGCACAGACTAAAGCAAGCACAGACAAAGTATAAAGTTAAGAGAGCAACAAATGCCATAAATATGGGGATAAATATACAGTGTCAACATCATAGTTCAACAAAGTAGCCTTAGAATTGTGACACTGAGATAAAGAGTATAAGGCTTTGGGGCACCTACAAAGATGGCTACAGATTGGGAAGAGTATGCTAGGCCAGGAAGAAGGCACCAGGAGTCTGGTTGGAAAGCAATAAAGCTGGCCAAAAGCAACTCAGGGATCTACATGCACAGGAGAGGAGTGAGTGAATAGTGACTCTGGCCATTTTTGTTGGTTTTCTAAGACAGCTCAGTCAGCAAACAGATGTGGTCAGATTTGGATGAAATTCTTGGACTAGGCATAAGCTTGGCATTAGGCTGGAGTGGGTGCCTTGTGGTTTCCAGCTTTGTTCAACCTTGTTATTCCTCATAGAGATGAATGGGAAACTCCATGGGCAAAAGGAAAGCATGATTTGAATTTGTGACTTATACCATGAGATGGCAATGGAGCTGCCAAGCAAAAATAATTAATGTAAAGATGCAAATCCAAGAAAACATGGTGGGTGGTGAGTGAAATATGACCTACCCAGAAGCTTCTCTGGCAGCATATTTAGGAATCCAGAGCATGGATAACATCTGCGAGGTAACTATAGGAAATGTCAACCCAGAGTGAGAGGTGAGAATAGAAGAGAAAGTGTGGTTAAAAAAATAAATAAATAAAACAAAAGAAAACAAGAAAAAAGAAAACAAAAAAACCATTTTCAAACCAATCCCACTCAGAAAACTTCATCCTGGTAAGAAATCTATTGAGTGCATGTACTGTAGGACTGCCCTGTGTGAAAAGAGAATGAAGTAGAGGTTTATACATGAACTCTCAGCAGCCCCAGGTGGGTGTCAAATCCTGATATTATGCTCCACAGCAAGTTATTCATATCTATAGCAAGCTCAGAAGAGCCCAGTGGCTTACAGGGACTCAGGGACCCAGGGACTTGGATATTCAGATGGAAGTGAAGTATGACATGCCAGGTATGGTAAACACCAAGGGAATATGTATAGATTATCAACAGCCTTCTCTGTAGTGCTTAACTTCTCAGGACCTCCAAGCTTTCATCAATATGTGGAAAGTAGTACAGCCATGTGAAACCATTGACAAGAAGACATTTGGGAAAACTCTGTGTCATATTAAATAAGTTCTGAAAACATCATACTCCATACTTTAATGTGCTCAGAGTGAATAGGAGACATGGAAGTTGTTGCTTGATGGTAACACAGCTCTGCTTTGTAGGAAACTCTCCCTTTAGTCTGGAGTACACCAAAGCATAATGATAAAGTGCATAGTATGGTAAGAATATAAACTAGTCCCATAGTTGCACAATATTTTTATCAGTATCAGTAATACCTCTAAGTGGTGCATCTATCTAATTATTCTTTACCAATAAAAACCCAGGACTCAGATATTGGCATAAGAACCTGAATGGTCAGAGAAGTGGCCAAGAAGTTACCAGTAACCTCTTATCTTTTTTGTTCCCCCATCCAAAATAGCCAAGACATTCCCTCAGAACTGCCCTACTATTTCCTGTGTCTGTCTGTCCTCAATCCTCCAAACTCTCTATGGTTAATTGTGTACAGCTAGCAGCTAGTTCCATCTTCTGATTCAAAATATGGTTTGTTGTCAGTCTTGGGAGCATCATAATATCACACAATACCTAAAACAATCAACTTATAAGAGAAACAACTTATTTAGCTCAAGATTTTGTAAGTTTGAGCTCATGAAAGTTTGGCCCCATGCTTTGATACTGTGTTGAGGCCCATTATTGGCAGCACATCATACTGAAGAATGTGTTGTTTGATGTAGCAAAATTACTCACATCAAAGCTACCCCCGCAAAAGAGAATGGCATCATAATCTCACTACCCGGTTTTGAGGTACCCCTCCTGTGATGGTGTTGGTTGCCAACTTGGCAGAATTTGTAGATCTCCAAGGTGACTGTCTTTAGTAGTTTGTTGATGTAAGAACATTCATCTCAATTGTAAGTGGGACCATTTCCTAGACATGGGATTCTGGACTAATGGAGAAAGCAAGTTGAACACTAGCATTCATCACTACTCTTTGCTCCTGATTATGGTACAAAAATGGGGACCAATTTCCCCAAGCAACTGGTGACTTTCTTTCCTCACCATGATAGGCTGTAACTTGAACTGGGACCCACAATAAAGTCTTCCTCTCTTAGGTTGCTTTGGTCAGGTTGTTTTATCAAAGAAGCAGGAGAAGAAACTAAGCTGGCTTCCCACTATTAAAATCTCCAGCACCTTCTAATACTACCACACAGAAGAACAAACCAGAAATATGTGGCCCTCTGGAGGTCACTGAAGACCTAACATATAGACATGGCTGATGATTGTCATTAAGTCTAATGAACTGGACATAATAAAAGAGCTGGAGTCTTATGCAATGGGTAGTCTACTGGGTTTATCTACACAGATATCACCAAACACACATGAGCAATATGTTCTACCTCAATATCATGATAGCCTCTTTACTACTAAGAGATGGAAACTTCTCAAATGCATCACAGCTTCATAGGACCACTCACCTACATACAATCCATTGTTACTCCAAAGATAATTTTGCTATTTTGCCCAAATATCTCTGACTAGAGCTCAAATTAAAGTATGCTTTGTTAAAAAAAAGTCTGCTCTCCTGCCAACAGACAATATGACTCACATATGGGTGCCACTTGAGTCTGATGAGTGAATGAATGGATACTTGGAGGCTGTATGCTAGAGCTAGCTCTGTGCTGTCTCAAAAACAGATGAGCAAATATTCAAGGATTTCATTGGGGCTGATACTTGGAAGCCAGCCGCAGTGACTATACCTTCATACTATGGAAACAGATTTTTTTGGTAAGATTTTTTTTCCAAGTGCTTGTTTACCAGCAAAGCTGTGGGTGTATATGGAACAATTTGTTACAGATACATACAGTATGCATTTTGACATATGAATCTTTTTCTTATTGAAACTGAACAGCTTTGTTGCAAAAGCTACATTTTTTTTTTTACTACATTGTGTTTCTGATTTCTGTTTCTTCATAAGTATCCACTATAGTGGGTCACAATTCTGTTCTGTAACTTTGTATTTATTTAAAGAAATGAAATGGAGGGTGATGTAAAGGAAGTAGGATAAAGTGCTAAATGTGGGCAATGGAGATGTGGGAGTTTATTATTCCCCTTAGTTTTCAGAATGCTTAAATTTATCAGAAGGAAATAAAAGGAAAACGAAAAACTGAAGATGCTCTTAACTTCATGTCTGATGTTCCAGCCCCTTGGGAGTGGAGGGAAGAGTTCTAGCATCAGTATAGATTCATGTGGGATGGAACAGAACTGCAATTAAGCCTTCATCTGCTTGTTAAGTTGAGCACAGCAAATTCCAACACCTCATGGGATTCAGAAGGGACCTTTACATCATCTATAATCAGAGCTAATAATTAGCACATATCATATGGATCTGCTAAATTGCTCTGTAAAACATGTTTGAAAAATTCAAAATTGTTAGTTGCCTCACCCACAGTTCACTTTTGCCATCTCATGGTAATTAATTATAAAAAAAGTTGATAAAATTTTAACAGCTTTTACATGCTTCCTCTTGTTTCCAGAATGATCTTTAAGGGTAATATGTAGGAGAATTGCAAAAGCATTTCCTTTTATAGATCCTAATTCAAAGAATTTTCAAAGTGATATTTTATTACAAAGAAAGTTGACTCTGGATTTTCTATTCTATTTCTTCATTAAGGTCCTAAAAATTGACCCAGGAAGCTACCAAATTAAACCCTGGTCAGATGTATACTCCCTTTCTGTTAGTGCCTGATGAAATAGTACCCAAACTCTGCTTCTCATTCCCATGATCAGAAACTTTGGCTGGCAAGATGCCTCTGCACGTACTCATGTGCACATGTACACACATATGCACACACACACACACACACACGGGGGGGGGGGATACATATTAACATGCTTGTACACACAAACAAGAGAGAAGGACATATATACATATACTCACACCACCCACATACACAAATACATAGTCTTCACATACACAAACATACAAAAAAGATGAAAAAAAGAAATGTACTACCCCATGAATTAATAAAAATAACTATTAAACTTCAAATGCTAATTTTGTCAGGCACTGAGCTAATGGATATCTGTGAGATATACCATTATTAGGTGCACTAGTAAACATTATTTCATAAGTAAGTAATTTGAAGTCTAGACATAGAGTTTATCTCTAGCAGTATAGACAGCTTCTTTAATATTTAGAACTCATCATGACGTTCTGTGATTGCAAAATTTGTTCCTAAAATTTGAAATATAGTGTTTAGTGTTCCTAGAATTTCAAATATAGATGCTTCCTGCTAACTTACAGTTTCATTGAACACCACACTGAAACATCAAACTGGTGTCAGTGCCACCCAAGCTTTGATGTTTTCCTTAATTCTGGCTTTTTCAAGTGATAAGTTTTATTATTTTTATTTGTTTTATAAAACATTCCTTGTCTAAAAATTTTATACATACATGCATAAATGTGGTTTAACCAAATTCTCCTCCAATCCCTCTCCTCCAACTGCTTCTCTATGCCCTCCCACCACTTTCCCTCCCAATGCCAAGCACTCTATAAACACAGCATATCCACTTGGTGCTGCCAAGTGTCCTTTGGTATGAGGCTATCCACTGGATCATGGACAGTCTCATTCAGGAAGCCAGCTGATACTCTCCTCTCCCCCAGCTGCCATCAATTGTCAACAATGCCTCAGCTGGGGTGGGACTATTTAAACCTCTCCAGTATTCATGCTGGCATTTTGGCAGGCTTGATCTTGTGAGAATTCATGTGTGCCAACAGGCCTGTCATGTAGGGATAACACTGTTTCATCATAACCCTTACTACCTCTGACTCTTATTATCTTTCCGCCCCCTGTCCCATGATGAATTCCTGTGCCTTTGTAGGAGGAGGTATCCTATAGACATCCCATTTAGGGTTGGATACTCTGCAATGTCTTTATTCTTTTTGCTAAAACCAGTGGCAAGTTTCTATATCACTCAATATCTACTGCAAAAGGAAGCCTGTCTGCTGAGGGATGAGAGCTATGTTAAACATACATATATATATATATAAAGGTGAAAATTTAGGGGGTGGTTCAATACCATATGCTTTTAGCAGAGGAATAGTAGTAAGATCTCCCCTTGGGCCTATTATTACCCAGCCATGGATTCTTGATCCAGTGACACCAGGAATGAACTCTGTGACATGGGCCTTAAATCCAATCAAAAGGAGTTTACTTCCGTAACATCTGTCAAGTGTGGCTTTTCTGGTACTTCACTCTTTCCCACAGGTCCTCTCCAACTTATGATGTTCTTCCAGAAACTGACCACTGAAGGTAGATTAGTACAAGTGCTTCTAGTCCATCCAAGCTAGCTTTTAGCCACTTCTGAGTAAACACATTACTCAGATCACTTCAGTGTCTAGAAGTGTTTTTGAAATGACTATAATAAAAAATCAACACTTCTGAATTTCTCTACTGAGCATTTTAAACTTTCAAATTCTTTGGCTTTATTCTCATTGATGCATTTGACCTCTGACTACTTCCATACCCAGTATGTTCCCTCTTCTGAGAATATTTCCACTGCAACTTAGAACATCTTATTCACCCAGTTGGATACAGTTTTGTTGAAAGTTGAATCCATGCAGTCCACCTTAAGTGTACACACTTAAGGTCCTTAAGCACAGAGCCACAGATGAGAGGAGTTGATGAAGGCAGAAGGATGAACTTGAAGATGTTTGTACCTTACTTCAACCTGTAGTCCCAATGCCACACTCACCAGCCCTAGTTCCGAATATACCTCGCTCCTTCCAATGACCTCAGTCTTCCCACTCGATTGTCACTCTTTGACAGTTTTATTCAAATTCTACTCAGTAAATTTCCACCATATGCCAGAAACCACAATTACACAAGTAGCTCTTAGGAAATTATTCAAATAGCTTCATAGACACAGACAGGAAGCATGTGGCTTTTCATTTCATTCAAATGAGTCTTAGTAGAAACTATGAAATCAGCTGTCTTCTGAAAAGAAAACCTACTAAAATAAACATGAAAAGCCCTCTGATGACTGCTTCAAGGAGCCAGCAAGATAGCTTAGTTGTTAAAAGCCCTTGCTACTCTTCCATAGGATCCAGGCTGGGTTCTCAGCACATATATATGAGGTGGCTCACAACTGCCTGCAACTCCAGTTCCAGATCTGGTGCCCTCTTCTGGCCTTTGAGAGCACTGCACATACATAGTACACCTATACCACTCAGGAACAAATATATACATAGAAAAAATAAATCTTAAAAAATACTCTGCTTCAACTTTTGTTACACCTAGCAAGGTGTACAGGAAAATGATAGACGTGAATATGCATTTCACATATAAAAATTAAGCCAAATGCATGTTATTTAAATGGCATTTGAAAATCATTTTATAATAAGTATGCTTAGTCTGCTGGTTTCTAGGCAGGAATTTCTAGTTGAAAAGCACCTTTCTATTGAGCATTTATGGGAGAGTAATATGTTCTTGCCGTACATCACTTGCATTATGACTAACATTTATCCAGTAAGCCTAGGCTTATTATATACCCCAGGAGCCTTTTCTGATGCAATTATGCCACATTTTAGATATATCCACATTTCTACCACCTGGGATTAAATTCTGTCTAGCTTCATAATTTTTCTAGTAGGTACAAATTGATTTTTTTTCTTACTGTGGCTCCTTTAACATAATCCTTTATTTCCATACCTAATAACTTTGTTTAACCAAAAAAAAATGTCTTCCAAAGCTTCAGGTTTAGACGGTTGAGAAGACAGGAAAAGGACTCCTTTCTTCTAATCCTCCTTCTTTCTGTTTCTATTTTCTGTGTCACTTGGATGAGTAACTGCAGTCCTCTGAGCCAAGTTTCTTCATATTTTGTACTAGATCCCAAGCTATGTCTTTTTTAAGTTGTACTTTTTGGTTTTTATAGGTCTGAAATAATAAACTCCAAATTTTGAGGTTAAAGAACAACATATGTGTTTGTTGTTGTTTCTTTTTTTTTTTTGAATAAATGTCTCCTTTTTTATTTTTTCTTTACTTAAAAGTTTTTCTTTTTAATTTTACATACCAACCACAGTTCCCCTTCCCTCTCCTCCTCCTACTAGCCCCTCCCCCCGCTTCTCCCCACCCTACCCCTCATCCACTTCTCAGAGAGGGTAAGGACTCCCACAGGGACTCAATATAACCTGCATATCAAGTTGAGGCAGGTCTAAACCCATCATCATATGAAGGCTGAGCAAGGGATCCCTCTATAGGGGATGGGCTCCAAAAAGCCAGTTAATGCACTTGAGATAAGTCCTGGTCCCACTGCCAGAGGCCCCTCAATCTGCCCAAGCCACACACTGTCTTCCACATTCTGAGTGTCTAGTTCAGTCCCATGTAGGTTTCCAAATGTCAGTCCAGAGCCCATGAGCTCTCAATAGCTCAATTGTCTTGTGGGTTTCCCCATCATGATCTTGACCCCTTTGCTTATATAATCCCTCCTCACTCTCTTTAACTGGACTTGGAGTTGGGACCAGAATTCTGTGCCTTTTTAAAGTTTCTGTCACTTAACTTTTCTTTTTCCTATTTATTCATTGTATTTAATTCTTAGAAGTAGATGGCACAGTAGCAAATTCAGTGGAATTTTAGGAGACCAAATGCAGATGGTTACTGGATCCAAATAAGGAAAGCTTAAGATCCAAGACATTCATGCTAAAGATTTCCCCTCATTCAATGACAAAAGAGTGCTTTTGCTGAAGGTCTGCTAATGAGTGAACACATCCCCTATACTTATCCTTCTGGGTTTGTGAGACTTCGCTCAGGAGGATATTCTCCAAATCGATACAAATTTCAGCATATCATTTTTTCTTACTGCTGCGTAGTACTCCATTGTGTAGATGTATCACAGTTTGTTAAACCATTCCTCAGTTGAGGGGCATCTAGGTTGTTTCCAGGTTCTTGCTATCATGAATAATGCTGCTATGAACATAGTTGAGCTAATGCTTTGGGGGTACAAATGTGCATCTTTAGGGTATATGCTCAATAGTGGTATTGCTGGATCCTTGGAAAGATTGATTCCCAATTTTCTGAGAAACATCCATACTGCATTCCAGAGTGGCTGGACAAGTTTACACACCCACCAACAATCGAGCAGTGTTTCCCTTAATCCACATCTTCTCCAGCAGAGGCAATAATCTATGCTATTGATTTTAGCCAATCTAACAGGTGTAAGGTAGTATCTCAAAGTTGTTTTGATTTGCATTTCTCTGATGGCTAAACATGCTGACCATTTTTTCAAGTGCCTTTCAGCCATTTGTAATTCTTCTGCTGGGAAATCCCTTTTTATTTCTGAACCCCATTTTTAATTGGGTTATTTAGGGCTTTGGGCTCTAGTTTCTTGAGTTTTCTATATATCTGTCACTTGTAGGGTTGGTAAAAATCTTTTCCCATTCTGTAGGCTGTTGTTTTGTCCTATTGACTGTGTCCTTGGCTTTCTAGAAGATTCTCAGTTTCAGGAGGTCCCACTTATTGATTGTTGTTCTTAATGTCTGTGCTACTGTTGGTATATTTAGGAAATAGTTACCTGTGCCAATGTGTTGGAGGATATTTCCCACTTTCTTTTCTATCAAGTTCAGTGTAGCTGGTTTTATGTTGAGGTCTTTGATCCACTTGGATTTGAGTTTTGTGCAGGGTGAAAGGCTTGGATCTATTTGCATTTTTCTACACACTGCCATCTAGTTATGCCAACACCATTTGTTAAAGATATTATCTTTTTTCCAATGATACTTTTTAACTCTTTGTCAAAAATCAGGTATTCATAAGTGTTTGGGTTAATGACAGGATCTTCAATTCAATTCCATTGATCCACAAGTCTGTTTTTATGCCAGTACCAGGCTGTTTTTATTACTGTAAGTCTATAGTATATCTTCAAGTAGGGTATGGTGATGTCTCCTGAGATTCTTTTGCTGAGCAAAATTGATTTAGCAATCCTGGCTTTTCAGTTTTTCCAGATGAACTTGAATATTGTTTTTGGAAGGTCTGTAAAAAAAATTTGTTGGAATTTTGATTGGAAGTTTATTGAATCTGTAGATTGCTTTTGGTAGAATTGCCAGTCTTACTATGTTGATTCTACTTATCCAGGAGCATGGGAAATCCTTCCATTTTTTGATATCCTCTTTAATGGTTTAAAGTTATTGTGAAACAGATCATTTACTTCTTTGGTTATAGTTACCCTGAGGTATTTAACGTTATTTGCAGCTATTGTAAAGGGTGATGTTTTCCTTATTTCTTTTTCAGCCCTTTTATCTTTAGTGTGTAGGAGTGTTACTAATTTTTTAATTAATCTTGTATCCTGCTACATTGCTGAAGGTATTTATCAACTATAGAAGTTCCCTCATAGAATTTTGTGGGTCACTTGTGTATACAATCATATCATCTGCAAATAGGGATAGTTTCATTTCTTCTTTTCCAATTTGTATCATCTTAATCTTCTTTCATTCACTTATTACTTTAGCTAAAACTTCAAGAACTATATTGAATAGATAAAAGGAGAGGGGACAGTCTTGTCTAGTTGCTAAGTTTAGTAGGATTGCTTTGAGTTTCTTTTCATTTAGTTTGATGTTTGCCATCAGCTTCTTGTATATCACTGTTATTATGTTTGGGCATTTTCCCTTTATTCCTGTTTTCTCCAGGGCTTTTATCATAAAGGGGTGTTGGAATTTGTTAAAGGCTTTGTCAGCTTCTAAGGAGATGACCATGTGGTTTTTTCCTTCAATATGTTTATATGATGGATGACATCCACAGTTTTTCATATGTTGAACCATCCCTGCATTTCTGGGATGAAGCCTATTTGATCATGGTGGATGACTTTTTAATATGTAATTGTTTTGCCAGTATTTTGTTGAGTATTTTTGCATCAATGTTCATGAGGGATATTGGTATGTAATTCTCTTTCTTAGTTGCATCTTTGAGTGGCTTGGGTATCTGGGTAATTGTGACCTCATAAAAGGAGTTTGGCAGTGTTACATCAGTTTCTGCTGTATGGAACAGTTTGTTGAATATTATTAGTATTAGTTCTTCTTTGAATGTCTGGTAGAATTCTGCAGTGAAACCATCTGGTCCTGGGTTTTTTAGGTTTTTTTTTTTTTTTTTTTTTTGGGGGGGGAGAATTTTAATAGCAGCTTTAATTTCCTTTGGTGCTATAAGTCCGTTTACGTCATTAATCTGTTTTTGATTTAATTTTGGTAACTGGTACTTGTCCAGGAAGCTGTCCATTACTTTTAGGTTTTCCATTTTACTAGAGTATAGATTTTTAAGATATGACCTAATAATTCTCTGTATTTCTTTGGTGTCTGTCTTTATTTCTCCCTTTTCATTTCTGATTTTGTTAATTTGAATATTCTTTCTATGCTTTTTGGTTAGTTTGGATAAGGGTTTATCTGTTTTGTTGACTTTCTCAAAGAACCAACTTTCTGATTCATTGATTCTTTGTATTGTTCTCTTTGTTTCTATTGTACTAATTTCAGCCCTAAGGTTGATTATTTCCTGCAATCTACTCCTTCGAGGTGAGTTTGCTTCTAATTGTTCTAAAGAGTTCAGCTAAGATGTTAGGTCTCCTCTGTGGGATTTCTCTGGTTCTTCCTATAGGCATCTAGAGTTATGAATTTTCCTCTTAAGACTGCTTACATTTTGTCCCATAATTTTGGGTTTGTTGTTGATTCATTTTCATTAAATTCTAGGAAGTTTTTTATTTCTTTCTTAATTTCTTCCCTGACCCAGTAGTCATTCAATATAGAGATGTTCAGTTTTTATGAGTTTGTAAGCGTTTTGTGATTTTTGTTGTTGTTGAATTAAGTACCTCTACAGGCTGAGCCATCTCTCAGACCCTTAGAGTACTGTACAAATTCTAGTTTTTATATAATAAAAACTCAGAGTCAGATCTTGGGGACAATTGGAATATCAGAGAGAGTAAATAGACCACAATCAACTCTTACCCAGTCAACATCTCAAGCCAAATAGGGTAAATGCTAACTTCAAGAGTCCTCTGCCTGGCTGGTCATTTTTACAGAATGCATGAATATCTGTCTATGCCTCCCTTAAATGTCTTCCCTGCCCAGCTGTTTCACTTCTGGTTTCAACTCTGCATCATAATCCTAGAGTTAAAATTAAAGGTATGAGCTACTACTGTTTGGTTGGTAGGCCTTGAACTCACAGAAATACAGAAAGATCTCTGTCTCCTGAATGATGTGTTTAAAGGCAGGGGTCACCACTTTCTAACTCTCATATCTTGACTATGGGTGATTCTGTTCTCTCATATTCCAGGCTGATTTTACTAAATATAAAATACATCATCACACTTTTTAAATATTTATATATGTTTAAATATTCATATATGTAAATAGAATTTCTTAATTTTAAAAACATAGTTTTTGAAAATATTATTTTTCTGGCCCTGCAATAATTTCTCCTTGGATTTTAGCAATTTTCTAATACTCCCCCAAACTCTATAAATATAAATATTGGGCAACTAAAACCTAAAATAATTAAGACCAGAAATGCATTGAATTTTGTATTGTGTAATATTTACATATGCATAAGAGAGCTTTGGGTTGGAACTCAAGGATTAAACACAAATGTCAGTTAAACACATCAAGGTTATTTATATAGTAATTTTTAAATTATTTTATACATGAAAACAAGTTTCATGCTTTGAAATTTTCTATTTGTGGTATCAAGTTGGTGCCCAAGTGTTTTGAGCCTAGGGATTGTCGACCTATCTCTCTCAATGTCATCCTATCTAGAAAGCCTAATGTTCCACCACTGTGAAAAAGGTATGGGGAGTGGCATGATATTGTATTGGTGTTAAAAAATAAATAAACAGCACTTATTTGTTTCCTACACAGCATCACAGCATAATTAATGCCAAAGAATTACATGTTTGTAATACACAAAGGTGTCCCTCCACCAGCAAGCAAAGCCCACACTACCAGAGTATCCCTGGCTTAATTTTACTCTAATACTATCCACTTGATAATACAGATCCACCAGATGTATCTCTCAACTGTCCATCTATCATCACACACACACACACACACACACACACACACACACACACACAAAGCACAGTTTGGAGCCATAAATATTTTTACCTGTGTTCTCATCCATTTTATATAAACTCTCCACATTCCCTCTTCATGTTTAGTTAATCTGTTTGAGTGGATTCCAGGATCCAGGGAGTCGTTGGGATTTACAGGTTTACTTCAAAGGATATTACAGAGAACACAGACAAAAAGAAAAGACACACATGGTGAGGATAAGGGAATTGGCATGGCACATTCTTCCATGCCCTTTCCAGGGATGCCACTGTCAAGGCATCTACACGTGTACTGCTTCTACATTCTGCCTAATTCTGTCTTTTCTGGCTAGTGGAGTTGAAGGTGTTGTATATCAAATGCTAATAGACTGGGTAGAGAAATATAACAAGGTTCAAATGCTTCAGCATGTTCTTGGTGCCTATATCCTTCCTTCTTCCTGCATGGATATCAAGGACCCTCTGGAAGGGATCTTGGATCTCTTTTCAGACAGGGGTTGTCAGAGAATCCCTTCATGGCAGCTAGGAGACAAGTGCAGGTGGGACAAGGGTCTCTAAGATCCCTTTAACAGGGTAAAAGAAATCCCAGTTTCTGTTGCCTAACCTGAAAAAGATGCTATGGACTAGGAGCCATGAGTAAAATGTGTATACTTCACAATTACACCACAGCTCACTAATGAAAATGCTGCTATCCCTGGGCTGTTAATGTTTAGGCTAAAATCATGGATGCTGATGCACCTTTCCTGTCCTGAATCTTTACCTGAAAGCTACTGTATGGACAAGGCTATTGAACGACCAGTCCAGTATACCTATTTTTCTTTACTCCAAATTCTCAGCTCTTAATAGAACTGCCTACATCACTTTACAGTCTAGATTTTGACCCGTGTTCCTCCATCTTCTGTCTATGATGTCCTACATGTGAACATTCTAGAATTATTTTCTGTAAGACTCTCTCACCTCTTCTCTTTGTCCCAATTAATCATTATCTAACTGGGAAAAAAAAACCTTCTTAATACATTTCTTATCTTCCAGAAGAATCATGCAATGTTTGCAAAATCCAAATTAAAGCTCCAAGTTTAAAACTCTTTTGCAAATTGCTTCTGGATCTACTATTTCCCAAGCATCTGGATACTTCTTGGCCCCTCCTTCATGTTCAAACTATTCCTTCTCTTAAAAAATCCATCATTCTCTTTTACTGCCTCATTGTCTTCTGCCTCTGGTTTTATCTCCATCAGTTCTAAGTATGGTGATCCAAACTCCAATCTTTAATTGCCAACCTAATACTTGTCAGAAGCACGTGATATCCTAGGAATAAAAATTAAGATTATTTAAGAAGAGAGAACAAATTCTACTTGGTATTATTAATAAAATACTGGAGACAGATATTGGGGGAAGGCTGAAAGATCAGAGAGACAGAGAAACAAGCCACAGCCACTACTCACCTATCCAACTCCTTAGGCCAAAAAGGGTAGAGATCCTGTCTCCACAAATTCTGAGAATGAATCCCTTGAGTCCTCAACTGAAAGGGAGGAGAAGGGGATGTCCAGTCAAAGGATTGAATGCCTTCCTCTTCCTCTTTCTTTCTCCTCCCAGCTATCTCATTTCCTGGTTCAAATTTCCTAGTGCTAGGTTAAAGGTGTGTGCCAACATTGCCGGTCTAGCTCTTTTTAGCCTTGAACTCACAGAGATCCAGAAGAATCTCTGCCTATGTGTTCTGGAGTCAAAGCCATGGGTCACACTCCCTGACTTTCCTTGCTTGGCTCTATGGGTGGCTCTGTCCTCTGATATTTCAGGCTATTGTTATTAAATATACAGTGTATCACCACAGGAGACCAGGTCATCACAATGTCATTGCCTCTGTCTTCCTCTCACTATGTTTTCAAGACAACTCATCCTCCAGCCTTGCTAATTATCTCTGGGTTTTCATACATACATCCTCCAGCGTATGTGGCTCTCAGCACATGCTGTTTCTTCTACCTTGCCAATAGTCTGTATTCCACATTCTTATTTGAAGCTTTTGCTACTTAATTAAAAAAATATATATGTTTTCAGATGCTTTGTGTGCATGTATATCTGTGCACCACTTGTGTGTCTGGTACCAACAGAGACCCTGAGAAACCATTGGATTCTTTGGACCTGGAGTTATAGATGGTTGATTATAAGTAACCATGAAGGTATGGGAACTGAACAAAGTTCAGAAGATCAGCCACTGTCTTTTTTTTTTTGTTATTGTTGTTGTTTTTACATATCCCCCACTGCTCCCCCCAGTCATCTCCCAGCTTTCTCCCACCCCATCCCCCAATCCACTCCTCAGAGAGGGGAAGGACTCCCAGAGTGAGTCAATACAGTCCAGCCAGCATTCTTAACTGGTGAAATATCTCTCCAGTATCTTAGCACCTTGTATTTTCCCTTTGCTATACAATTCAAGGGTCATTTTGTACAGTAAGCTTTGGGATATATTCTCTTCTCAGTCCTCACCCCAAAACTACAATGACCTTTTCCTACAGTCCCTGACTACAATGCTGTCACTCATCACATGTCAGATTTCACGGTTGCTGCTGTTGTTCTTCAGCAGATGCTCTGTGAGAAAAGAAGTGAAGCCCTAGCTGATGCTGAGCCCTAGCTGATGCTGACTGCAGGTTCTGAAACTAGCAGATGTTTGACACCGCGTGAATTTTCATTGAATAAAGGGATATGGGCTCAAACTTGGCTTGGCCAAAGTCTTTTATCTGCTTAATATCCAAAATGGCAGCCTGCTTACAATAGGACTAGGAATATAAATAATGCAGGAAGAAGAGAAAGTACTAGGTTCTTCTGTTTAAAAGAACAAACAAACAAAACAAAACATTAAATCCCCAGAAACACTTTGCTCATCTGTTTAGATAGATGCAGGATCTGAATTGTGTTGTTTTTAAAATAGAAGTATTCTTTCTTTATTGTTGATGAGATATCTTTAAATCCAGGTCTAATGCTGAAAATATGACAAAGACCAGACTTCTTTTCAATTTAATTTTCACTAACTTTCCACAGAGGTAGTTTTAGCAGACATTACCTGATGCAGTGGACATCAGAATCCAAATAATCACATACAACAATATTGTGCTTTTAGAGTAGCACAGGATTCAACTGAGTTATAATACAGAAAAAACATGAGTTAGACTTCAAAACTGTTTCCTAGATGAGGATTTCAAAGACCATAAACAAAGTCTGTCATAATTCTTATTCCCTATTCATTCCTGTTTGTCTTCCTGGGTAATTTGTGGGGGATTATTCTAATACACAAGCATCTTTGCCATTTCAGAGACCATTAAAAGCAAGATTGCACACCTTGTATATGACGCAGGATAGGGGTGCCACAGATTTAAGGACACAGCAGATAAGCAATTCTTATTCCCTCCCAGGACTTATTTGGGGTCTGAGTCCCAGCCTCCTGGCACTGCACTTCTCTCTCCCTAATCATGTGGATGAGCAGTGGACTCTGCACAAAGACCTCATTTAACACTGTGCTCATTACATCAGTTCATCACACTGGAAAACAAAAGGAAGTGGAACCGAGAGAAACCCTTCCAGCAAAGCAAATGAATAACCCTGTACATGTCACCAAATGAGAAAGTACAGGAGTGCTCCAATGGAGATGGGTCCAGAGAAAAACAAGCCCACAAAAGGGAGTTCTCTAGCATCCATCATGGCCTCAAAACAGGTCTTTGGTTTTGATTGCAGACTTATCCATTATTCAGATTTATGCCTTTCTAAGACATGGCAGCACTCAATATACTCATAGTGATCCACCTTGCTCTGGAAGCTCAGAGTGTTTGAGAACACTGCAGAAACTGAGAAATCCTGAAAGCCAAATTTCTCTTTGCCTCAGTGCCGTGTGTGTGTGTGTGTGTGTGTGTGTGTGTGTGTGTGTGTGTGTGTATGTGTGTGTTCTCCCTCCTTTCTGTGATTCCTCTTTTCTCCCTCCCTTTCCCTTTTAATTTTTTCCCTACCCCTCCTGTTCTCCTCTGAGCTAAAATTTCTACAAAATCTCTGGCATCAAAAGTCTCAAAATCTCAACTGTTGCAGGACTTCACATCACTGTTTGAAAACTTAGAGTGACAAATTTCAAATCTCTCCCATTTTAATTTAAAAGTGAATAATAATAATAAGCATCATCATCATCACCATCACCATCTCTTAGCTAGAAAATTGAACTGGAGCAGTGAAATCTCATTTCTTCACCAGGAGCCCCAAGTCAGTTACTTTTTTCCCAGCATAGACAACACGTCTTTTATCTTTATTGATTGCCTAATGGAGTTGATAAAATCCTATTGGAAAGACAACTCATTCTGGTATTGAGTTAATTGATTCTGATATAATCATTCTATGCTTTTAAGCATATTAAAGCTTTTAGGTATCTTATCACATATAGTTTCTGTACAACTCTATGAGATATAACTTTTTAGAATTATAATTCTGACCTTAAACAACCCAGAACAAGCTCAAGGGGAAAGAACCCACAGAATCTGAAAGTAGATCTAAGCAATGCACAAATGTGGAGTTATTTTTAATGGCAGGTTCTAGTACTTATCAAATATTCCACAGTAACCCACTCATGGTTAGCTACTAAAAACAAACCTTTCTCTAAAATATCTCCTATTAACAGTGGGTCTAAGAGATTATACCAACTGAAGAGGCTAGAAGCCATTAGATTTTATTATATTATTTTGTCAACAATTATTAAGAGGAATTCAGGAATTGAATAACCTTGGCATAGGATACATTTATTTACCCATTTCAGGAATAAATTTATTCATGTTATTTCATTGTAATTCATGCTTCATCAAGTACTACAGAGCCTTCTTCCACATGCCTTTCATGCCTTGACAAGTCTGTCAGCCTAGCTCTGCCCATGTACATGAAGAGCTAAATGTATAAAGACACAGGTAAGCAAAACGAAATCTTGCTTATTTTTAAATGACGGCTCTAATCACTCCAACTGTGCAGCTACAAAGGTGTTCTGGTAAAGAAATCAGAATCTCATGTCCATTCTAGCCAGGAGAGCAACAAATTATTCTTGCATGCTATGTCTAGCCAAAATTATTCACTGAGCTGACATTCAGTTTGGCTTTTCAAATCTGTAAGGTTTATTTCAAATGAACCATGAGAAAGAGGCCATGGGCAGAGAAGATGGATCAGTGGGAGAAGTGCTTGCTGTGCAGGTATTTAAGATCTGTGCTCAGCCTCCTTTGCCCATGTCCAAAGGCAGGCATGGCAGCACACACTTGTTTTGCCAAAACTGAGACAGTAGAAACAGGAGGATTTCCCCAGGACATTGATAGGAGCCAGTCAAGCTAGTTAGTGAACTCAAGATCCAGTCACAGAACCTGTCTCAAATATAAAAATGTGGATAAGACTAGAGTGATAGCTTACCACTAAAGAGTATGCATTACTCACATAGAGGACTAGAACTCAGTACCACATCAGGTGGCTTATCGCTATCTATAACTCTAAATTCTGAGACTATGATACTCTCTTCTGGTCTCTGGACATCTGTACATATATAGACATACATATTCATACATAGACAGAGCCATATATACACATAAACAAACATTATTGAAAACAAATAATTAAAAATAAACCGAAGTAGTTTTATAAGCAGATGTCATCATCATCCAATTTTGGCCTCCACATATATATATCTTATTACATGCACTGTGCATGAACTCATGTACAAGAATATATACATGCATATACCAAAGAGAGGGAGAGAAAAAGAGGAGAGAGGAGATAAAGAGAAAGAGCAAAACAAAACAAAGTTTGCAGGTAGGAAGAAAACTGGTGAGACACCAAATCCCCATGTAATTCTCAATTTATGGGTAGGTCAAATGGCATTAATAATTCATATTGATACATTTGATCTTTTTGAATGAGCTAGAAGCCTGAAAAGGAGAAGAAATCTCTTTGGCAATTGAGATATTTATAAGAAACCTATTGATATGAAAATGTATCAACTGAATAGAGAAAAGTAAGGCCTCACTGTCTCTAACTGGATTCCCAAGGAACTCCTTAAATAAATGGGGCCACTTAATCAATGGCCTGGGAAAGAAAGGCTTAAAGATGGCAACTAAAAAGAGTTGTAAATACTGGCACCATGACAAAACCCTGAACTCTCCTGTTGATGAAGACAGAAAAGAAAACAGTGAAGAAGGTTCAAGATGAAGACAATAGACAATTGTTATGGATGTGAAAAGCCCCGGGGAACACATAAAAGGGTCAATGAAGTTCAAATAAAATGCTGCACACACCTATAATCACAACACTTGACAGGCAAAAGCAGAAGAAGCAAGAGTATATGATCCTGAGATACATGGTAAGTTCAAGGCCAGTCTGGGCAAGTCAGAGCCTTATTTCAAAAGAGTCTAAGTGGATGAATAAAATAGAGCATCCAGATTTAAAAAGATAATGGAAAGAAGAATGACAAGGAGCTCAAACTTAGTCCCCAGTACTCACATCAGACACCTCACTATATATCTATAACTCCAGTATCAGAGTACCTGACACCCTCTTCTGGTCATTTTGGGCATTGCAAACATGTGGTAAACAAATATACATGCACATAAACACTAACACACTAAATAAATAAGCAAATGAATGAGATAGGTCTGCTCCTAGTAGTATGAATCTACTTCAAGAAAATGGTGGGCATCCAAGAAACTCTATGTAAAGTTTATTTTCTTTGTGGTAAAAATTAACCATTGGACAAGAAATTGTTCTTGCATTGACTGGTTGGCAGTATGCTGTATAAACTAGACATGCAGGGCCCATAGGAAATTGACCTCTGAACTTTGGCAGAACAAGCCAAGATAGTCCTTCAGGTTCCTGCTTCACAAAGAAAACTGCCAGACATTCTATAGGACACAGGGAGAAGTGACTGATGAACTATGCATAATGGGCAGAACAGTCCTTCAAATATCTTACTTCACTGAAAGGTATTCCAGAGACTCTAGGCCTATAAGCTAAAGATGGACTCCCCACCATTACAAAGAAACTTTGGGTGACTGTACAGGAAGCCAGATGTCATCCCTGTCATTTCTAGATTTGGAAAGTTGCTTGTACTTTCTGTTTACTCAGGTAATACTATATCCTTCTGTGGTCTTTGATGTAGTTGAAGATTAGATAGTTATATATAAAAGGTATATTAGGTATGAAACTTTAGACTTACCAGGATAAGGTAGATGATAAAATACTTTAATTTTGCTAAAAACAAATATACTAGGTATTGTAACTATAATTCTTGCTTGATAGCTGTTTTGTTATATATAATTTTGTTACATTAAAATTGAAACCTTCCTTTTTGATTAGACAAAAAAGGGGAAGTGATGTGGGATGTCTTTCTGTATGCTGTGAATATCATTGGTTAATAAAGGGACTGTTTTGGTCTATAGCAGGGCATTTAGAAGCAGGTGGGAAATCCAAGCATAGATAAAGGAGAAAGAAGGTAGAGTCAGAGACATGATTCAACTACCCAAAAAACAAGAAGTAAGATAGGTAAACCATGGGCCACGTGGCAAGACAGATTAATGGAAATGGGTTGAGTCAAGATACAAGAACTAGCTAGCAATATGCCTGAGCCAGAGGCCAAGCAACATGTAATTAATATAAGTGTCTGAGTCATTTTGAGAGTTTAAGCAGCTGTGGACAGGTCCAAACCTCAGGCTAGGCCAGGCTAGAGACTCATACTGCAGAGTCAGCATGGGTATAAAAAATGGCTCAGCAAATTAATTGTACTTACTGCTCTTGTAACAGGTTTTGTTCCCAGAACCCATATGAAACCTTGTAACTGTTCAAGAGATCTGGCTCCTTCCTTTGGCTTCCATAGATGCAGGGATTCACACAGTGCACTTACATACACATTTAAAATGCCCACACAACAAAAATAAAATGCATTTAAAAATGAGGAGATGAATTATTTCTTAACTCACAATGCAATAGGTCAAGAAGCACCAAAACAGAGCTGGTTATAAAGGATTAATGTTGGAGATGCCAAGAATGTTGGATCACAATCAATAAAGAAGATGCTAGCAGGCAATACATTGCCAACCCGTAAGTCAAACAACCCAGTTTGATGTGTTTCTTCAAAAAAGAATAGGATCTAACAATATGAATTTAATAATATTGAGAGAATGTGATTCTTAACAAAGGACATACCCTCCACTAAAAGGAAAAAAATGTGAGCAATGGTCTCCATGTATCTAGACCTTCACACAACACACACACACACACACACACACACACACACACACACACAAATGCACATAAATCTTTGGGTCAGTCAATGCATTCAGGATGAAGACTGTCTAACTGAGAGATTGACCAAAGATAGTTAATAGAGATGCAGCAGCCACCCAAACTTCACCCTCCAACATTCTCATCTCATCTTTCCCCTTCTCCATCACCAATTTCTTCCATATCATAGGACCCTTATATTTGGAGACTGCTAGCCAAACCTATGGTGATATTCAAATAACATGCTTAACAATGTTCTATAAAATGATATAAATTAGATTCATGAGCCTTAATCCTGGCAGTTTTAACTGACTAAAGTTTGTGATATATTGTTCTACGTGAATATTTTAGTTTTACATAACTCAGTGATTTAAATGGGAAAGTGCTCAAATCACAGTTATAATTATCCATTGAGACAACCCCACCCCCTTAACAACTAGAGCCTAGACTCTATCTGGACCTCGCCTTCTGAACAGTTTCAGAGGAAAAAAAAAAAAAAAAAAAAACCCGTTCTGACATAGTGAGACTAGGATAAGCACATTCTTTTTATATAAAAAGGAAGGTTAAAATAATTGTCTAAGAAGAATTTTTTTAATTTTAGTTTCTCAAGACCATGGCTATCCTGGAATTTGCTTTGTAGACCAGACTGACCTTGAACTCACAGAGATTCACTGGCCTCTGCCTCTCAAGGGCTGGGATCAAAGGCATGTACCACCAGTCTCAGTTGGAAATGTTGCTTGTACATATTGCTATAGTATAGAACTTGGTTTCAAAGGATCCACATTTGCCATGCACACTACTCTTCAACTGTCAGTGACATTTAACTGTTTTCCTCTCAGAAGATACCAACCTCAACACATGGAGGAAATGGGGTCAAAGTTGCTGACAGAAAATTTTATTATCTACATAAAAGTACCGTGAAAAGGCAGAGGTCTCACCTCAGAATATTAGTTCCCCTTTCACTTCCATAATGAAACAGTCAAAGTAATACATTTATTAAGAAAAAGAAGTTTATTCAGCTAAGCTTTAGACACTGAAAGTCCATGCACCATAGCTAGTGAGATGTCCATGGGGGACATCAGAGTCAGGTCAGGAGCAAGAACAGACAGCAAAAAAAGGAGTCAAAATAGACTTAGGCCTTCCTCTGAGTCATATGACTTAAAGGCCCAGCAGTGCCTTCCACCTCTTTTTTAAATTCTCCTCTCATTTCTACTAGTTCTTTGGTAATTAATTTCATATAATGTATTTTTATCATATGCATGACCTCCCCCAGCTTCCCCAAACCCACCTCCTCTTCCCTATCCTCATTTATTAAAACGAAAAAAAAAAACAACAACAACAAAAAACACTTGATTGAGTTCAGTTTGTGCTGCCAATGTACTCTTGGGTGTATGACCATCCAGTGAGGTATAGTCAACATGCCAGAGAATACATTCATAAAGAAAACTGACTGTCCCTCTGATAGAAGTTACAAATTATCAGTAGTACAAAGTAGGCAGGTAGGTCTGTTTTTTTATTCTTTTTTGAGAGACAGTCTACAGAGTTCAGACCTCAGCCTGAGGACACTGCTGGATAGAGAGTGGCCCTGCCTGAGGAGGACAGTGGACCCAGGGTTAGAGTGGCCCTGCCTAGGAGGACAATAAAGATGTTGGAGTTTGTAAAAAAAAAATTACCAGTAGTGGCCCTGAGTTCAACTATCTCCCGCAATTGCACTGGATACCAACCAAGCTTCTAACATAGGAACATTTGAGGGATGTGACCATCAGAACCTCAACAACCAGTTAAATGATAACAGAAGAACCTAGAAACTTCTTATTTTCCAAGAACTGTAAATTTTCCCAACAGAGTGGGCATTAAGACAAATATTCATAGTAGTGCTGTCCCCTGAGTCTACCAGGTGCTTGCCAGGAGCAAACCACTGCAACCTTCAAGCTTCCCTCCACCCCTTTGCATCTTCTCTTGCCTCTCTGACTCTTATCATAAAGGCAAACCACTGGTGAGATGTCAGTAAGATCCTCAGCGTCTCAAGCAATGTCAGGCTTATGACATATTCTTCAATCAAATCTGAACCTAAATACTAAACCACGTGAAAGCGTTGGAGTATGTTCCTTGTTTTCCTAGAATGGCTATTTGAACTTGTTTATTCATATGTTCAAAATTTTCAGGGAATATTTTGTTAACAGCTTCCTGGTATTAGAAGTACTTTGACCCATTAGGATGGCAAAGTCAACTGGCCACTTTGGAAAACAATAGTAAAGAACGCCACACACACAGACACACACACACACACACACACACACACACACACACACACCCCACATCACACCACACCACACTACATCTTTCTTCATACTACCAATAACCAATGATCAGAGGAATATTCTCCACAAATCTGGTGTCATCTTAGAACCAATTTCCATAGGTATCTGTTGTCTTCTGGGAAAAGACTTTTAATCAAGAAAATCACAATTATCCATGTGCTTCCCCCATGGAGTCATACTGTCAATTCCATTTCTTTCCAGACTGCCAGAAGCTTGGGTGTTCTTCTAAGTCAGAATCATTTAGCTCATGAGTGATCCTGTCACATCTAGTGACATGCTCCACTGGAATCATTCAAAGTTAATAAAGTATAAGTTTAAAAATTTGATGCAATCTGAGCACAGCTTCCTTGTTGGTGATGGAGGGGGTGATTCTGATCAGAGGAGTCATGTGCCTAATAATTTTGCACTAAATATTGCCTCAAATGGATATTCCTACTGTGTCCAACAACTCCAGAATGATTTCCTCCATTTGCAAGTGAGTTTGAGAAAAAGCAGGTTGCACTTCCAACACAGTGTCTGCAAGGCTGATTTAAATAGATATTTGAATCTCATATCAAAGTCCACTTTGGCAACTGTATATTATTCTGTCCCAACTCTTCAATTAGACATTTAGTTATGAATAGATTTCTCTGATGGCTGCTAATTCTGCACAAAAAGAGGGGACACAAGGTAATGTTCTCCATGAGGCCACCCTCATTTGCAGCTTAGAAGTACTCATCTAGATACAGAGCAGCTGGACATAATAACCCAGTTATGTTTCAATTACAGGCATAAACTTTAGCAGAAATTATTCCTGGTTTACTCTGGAAGCAAGCTGGGGTGACAACTAGCCACTTTCTTTGTAAATAATCAAGATAATAACTGGGCAGCCATTGTAAATAATAGCTTCTGCATATTTTAAGCTATTGTGTCTTTGCTAAAACAATACTTCATTCAAAATTATATTTCAACTGAGACCCATAATATTAGGGTGAGTCATGAGCCATGACACTTTTTTGATAAGACCCGATTTTGTGATATTGATGCCAAACACCTATCTCATAGAAGGTGGAATATCATTTTCAGACTTCACTAGAGTGCTTGTCTTACCTTCAGGCTAGGAGTTCACTGCATCCTTGGAGTTAGGCCATTGCAAACTAGATGGCCTGTTGAAATGCAAGGCTGTAAAACTAGAGGACCAGGGAATAAGCTCAGTATAGCTACAGTGTTCTCATAGCAAAGGGCAGAGCCTTGTGCATTTGGTAAAGAAGAAATGCACTTTATTGTAGTAAGAACTTTCTGGCCCAGCCTAGCCATGAAGTCTGGACCCACAGTCCCGAATAATCACACAAAGGCTTATATTAACTACAAGCTTGTTGATCTATGGCTCAAGCTCATTGATCTATGGCTCAGGCTTGTTAATTGCTACCTCTTATATTTTAAGTTAACCTATATTTCTGTTCATACTTAACCATGTGCCTTTGTTTTTTTTTTTTTTTTTTTCCTCAGTGAAGCATTCTTCTCCCACTTTTGCTGCTTCTCCCTGGCATCTCTGCTCTGTTCTGTTCTTCTGCTTCCCAGAATTCTCCTAGTCTGTTTGCCCTGCCTCTACTTTCTGTCTAGCTACTTTACCAATAGGCATTTTATTAAACGAATAGGAGTAACAAATATTTACAGTGTACAAAAACATAGTCCCACAACACTTTATGGCTCAGCCTAATTTGTTTTGAGGGTCTTGCTTTATGAGTCCATGCTGGCCTGAAATTCTGTCTTAGCCTCTGGGGTCTTGCAATTATAAGTGTTCTCCACATGCTCTAATTTTGATCACACATAACTCCAAAGAGTTGTTAACTTTATTTTATGTGTATAGATGCTTTTTCTGGAAGCGTAGCTGTCCCACATATGTGTAGTGCTTCAATAGGCCAAAAGGAGAGTTGAATACCCTGGAATAAAACTGGGGTTACAAATGGTTGTTAGCTGTCATGTGGGTACTGGGAACCAAATCTGAGTCCTCTGGAAGAGCAACCAGGGCTCCTAAACATGGATAAAATTCTGCAGATCCCATACATAAACCTTATTATCTACTCCACTGTCCATACTTGAAGCCACTGAACCCATTTACCACCTACCTCTTCGCCTAAGCTCCTCTCCTTACATGTATTTTTCTACAGGCTTAGTCCTGACCTAAACAAGGAAGAAGTGTCCCTCACCCATCCTCCCAGAGAAGTTTCTTGACCTACAGCCCACTTTTCTTCCTAGAAGAAGTTGGTCCTGATCAAACAGGGTTAAAGATACAAAGGACCATGAAGGTAGCTCAGTGAGTAAGAAGCAAGTCTTAAAAGCATAAGTACCCCAGTTTGGACTCTCTGAAGATCCAGGATGAAGAGCAGGCCCTGTGGATTGCATCTGTAACAGCAGTGATGAGAGTTGGGGGAGACAGAGACATGAGAATTCTTAGAGCTCATGGCAGGACCACTCTAGCCAATACAGCAAGCTCTAGGTTAAGTGAGACTCTATCTAAAAAGCTGAGGTAGTGAGAGACTGAGGAGGTTATCTAATATCAACCTCTGTCACCCACACCCACTCTCTTATCAGACACAGGTGCAAGGAGGCTGCATTGCTGAAAACTCATTTAAGGAACTTGCAGGTCTTTGTAATATATAACCCAAACTTGACTTACTAACTCACTTCGATGGGATTTATGAATTCCCACCAAACTATAAAATCATCTGCTTTTCTTTCCCTGGACCCCTCACTAAGCACTACCATTTAGCCAGCATGACCTATGCACTGTCATCTCAAAGGCCAGGCCTATCCTTTCAAATCTTCTTCAATCATTAGTCCTCTTTTGACTTCTGGCAGTTTTCCACCACCCATCCAAGTGCTGGCCATCTCCATTGTGAGACAGGGTCAGTAGGAATTGAAATGAGTCAAAGCTCCTGGCTGTGCCCCAGCGTGTGGGCTGCAAGTACAGGCGGTCTTAATTAATAGCACCACTTGCTGAGTCTTTAAATTAAAATATTCGATTTGATCCATATGACATCCAAGGATCAGTCTGATCTCTCCATAGAGCTCAGAGGTGGTGACATCAGAAGGCAGCAGGCAGCTGGGTAAGGACATCCGCTCTGTAATTAAGGTCCTCCCTCCCCTCCAGGGAATGGTGCCAAAGCTCTGACTTGAGACACAGGGCAGATAAAATGTTAATTGCAATCATGTAGGAGGAGGCACAGGTATTAACTGTTCTGTTCACCTTGCTCAGACTTTTAGAAGGTGGCATCTGGGAGTTGATGGCTCTATTAGCATTCTAACTGTGCCTTCCAAGCCTGTAGTTTGTGTAGAACTTTCTCTCCAAACATGTATTTAAGTAGTAAAGGTGCCCTCTACGTAAGTGCATCAGAGCTCACAAATGCCAACATTGTGTAAAGATGTGGAGAACTGTTACCCACACAGAGGCGCTGTTATTGTGCCTCCTACATTTAGCCGGCCTGGGATGGATGCTTAGAGCCTAATATTAAGCACCAAGAATAAAGAAGCATTTCTTGTCTTAAATACATTCTCTCCTGTCCATATGAAGATATCTGCAGTGCTAATTGACAAATGTACTTAAAAATTTTTACTAATGCATGTTGAAGGTATACAATAATAGGGATGTGCATGCTTTTCTCACATATGCATAGAGTATACATCCCCCAACCCACCTGTACTTTGCCAGTCCCTAGGAATCACTCCTCTATTTTCAGATGGATTTTAATATACATATAAATGTGTGTATAACATATGCACACATATATATGTATATACACACACAGAAAAATTTATGATAGTGTTTGGTTTATACCACTTAACACAAATCTTCTTTTTAGCTCTAGCCATTCCGCTACAGATGACAGCATTTCATGTTCTGTGCCTGAATAATACTAAATACTAAATATATATAACATGTGTTCCTTATCAGTTCATCTATTTCTAACCATATGATATTCAATCTTGATTTTCAACATGATGGGAATTAGAATTGCCATGGAAACATATTCCTGGAAATATCTGTGGAGTATATAAAAGATTATATTAATGAAGTAGACAAACTCACCCCTAAAGTGGGTTGTGATATTCAAAGGGCTGGGAACCTGGACTGCATAGAAAGATGACCAAAAATACATATCTCCCCATGTTTCCTGACTGTCAATATAATGTGACTGACCATGACCACCTCAGGCTCCTCCCTTCATGCCTTCTCCATCACAATGAGCTATACTCGAAAACTGTGAACAAATGAATTCTTATTTCTTTAAGTTCATTTTGTCAGGATATTTTATCATCATAGCAATAAGACAAGTAATAGGCTGCTGGGCTGCTTCTATTTCCTAACTACCATAAATAGTATGCATAGATGGGTGTGCAGACATCCTTGTATGCTTTGACACCCTCTGATACCCAGAGATAGGGTCACTGAATTATGAAGCAGGTCTATGTTCAGTTTTAAGGACTTTCCATATTGTTCGCTGTAACAGCTATCCTATTTTATACCCCCACTAACAGTGTCTAAGAGTTCCTTCTTGTGTTTCCCCACAATGATTGCTGTGTTTTGTTTTTGATAGTAGTCATTCTATCTGGTAAGAGATAGTATCTCACATTTTGTCTTATGATACTGAAGATTTTTCATATTTTTGACAAAAATATTTCTTTTGAAATGTGTCTCTTCAAACCACTTTCCCATCTTTTAATTAGATGACCGTATTGTTAAGTTTATTGCATTCTTATATATTCTGGACATTCAGCCTCTATTGGAGGAATGGCTGACAAATCTTTCCTGCTGTTCTGTTGGTTGTCTTTGTAAATTTGATACTAATTCACTGTCCATTTGGACATTTATTTCCAAAGCCTTTAGGGACCTAACCAAAAAAATTGTTTGGTGGCTCAGTGTCTTTTAGTAGTTTTTCATACCTTCATTCAGCATTTCTAATGCCTCTGGTTTAAATGGAAGCCACATTGCCCTTCAGTGTATCAGTAAGTGATTGGGAGACTGACAGAAGCAACTTTGAAGACACAAATGATATATTTACAGTTCTTTAATAGTTTGGAAAGGAACAGGTGGGATGACGCACAGCATTGACTGTTGTTGTCTCATACGTGTGCTAGGGAGACATTTCACTGGTTTCTCATAGCCCTGAAAGTAAAGTCTACCAGAAGCACCTGAAATAGGAAAATTGCATTCCCTCTATTCTCGTCTGTTATTGCTCTGCTCTATTATTGCAATAGCTCCAAGCTGCTCCTCACTCCAGGGTAGCATGAGGTTCTTCCCTGGGCCAACACTCACAGTATGCCCTCCACCTACAAGACTCTTCATCTCCTCTCCTGCACACCAACCAACATCTGGAAATTCTTCTGCTTGAGTCCTTCATTTTTTTATAATAACTCAGTAAACCCAGGATGTCTCCCACAAGCTGTCACAAACTCCTTCACTGCATGCTTGCCAGACTGTTTTGTAATGATCTGTCTCTGAACCTAACTTCCAGACAGGCTCTAAACAGCCAGATGGCATGCACTGTGCCTGCACCTTCCATAATGTGCCTATGGCATAATGTCACATTCGGTAAAAAGTGATGAGAACCAGGTGAATGAGTGGAGCATAGGAGGATAAGAATGCAACCCCAATGCTTTAACTTTATCTGCTACTTTTTATGGCTATAACCAGTTTCTGAGAAGAAGAAAGTAAAAGGAGGATTAACTTTGGCTCTTGATTTACCACGACTCAGTCCTTCATGACAGCAAGAAGTGTCCTGTGGCTGCAACAATAGAAGTATGTTTTGCTCCCATCTTGGTGAATTGTGAACCAGACAACTCAGCCATAAGTGAAGCTGGCTGACAATACTCTAGTCCTACACTTGCCAGATCTGAGTCTCATGCCTTTAAAGTTTCACAAACCCCCAAGACAGCACCACCAGCCAGATAACCAAGTGAGCCTGCGATGGACGTTCTTTGTCTAATATCACTCAGAAGAAATGTGAAGCCATGACAAGTCCCACTGACCCATACATACGGGCTCAATGACTACATGTTCTAAATACTTCCAAAGGGGATTGAAATAGTTCTCAGGCCGGTCCTCTCACCTGACTCCAGGCACTGGACTTACCCAGATTACAAATGATCCAGGGTATTTTTCAGAGATCATCTTTAAGCTTCATTCTTTTCTTAGAATCTTTTGGTATGGAAAAAAAAAAAAAAGCCACAACGCACAGATACTAATCACATTGGATTGCTTGTCACTTTAGTCAACACAACCAGTGAAACTATGCCCACCCCAGTCCCAGCACCCATCAACCCTGACAACATTACCCTGACAAGAAATGACATAAGACGTCACCAAGAGAGCTGTGCCACCCACTCCTGGATCTCTGCATGAGATTTAACCAAAAGTCACTTTAAGACTGGAAGAAAAGCTTTTTCCTGGAATTTCTACTTGGAATGAAACAGAGAAATTCAGGCTGCTCCCCAGACAGTTTCATGAAGCAAACAAAATGATGAGCTTAAGTATTTTATTCCTAAGCAATTGAATACATTACTCTCTTCCTCTTCTAAAAAGAAATGTGTTCCTAATGCCCAGCACAGGTTGTTCTCCTACAAACCAAGCAAGCAGTTGCTTATACCAAATAAGGATCGATTTCTTGTCAAATAGCTTGTCAAAAGTTCTCCAGTTCATACCATTTAATGTAACATATGCATTAAGCTAGGCATATCTTTAAGTTCTACATTGTGAGTGCAATCAGCTGAAAATTGCAAAACTCAGGGAAAATACATATCTGCATTAAGCATGCACAGATGTTTTCCTCACCATTATTTCCAAAATAACACTATATTGCATTATTATCATGTAACACTTATAAATGGTGATATAACAATTACATAGCATTTGTGTTAGATTCAATACTGTACTGTGGTGTATTGAATGGGAATGTCCCTCAAGGTCTCATGTATCTGAATACTTTGTCTCCAGCTGGTGGTTCTGTTGAAGGAGGTTTGGGGAGTTTGGTCTTGTTGGAGGAATCTACATCACTAGAGATAGGCTTTGAGAGTTAAATACTTATACCATTTCCAACTTTCTTTCTCTTCTTGAAATTGGGAGAAGATGTGAACCCTTGGGTTCCTGTTCCTGCCACCATGTCTGTCACTAGTTGTTATGCTGTGACTGTACCATCATGGACTCTATCCCTCAAGAATAATGAGTTCAAATAATCTTTTTTTTTTCTTCTGTGGTTGTTTTGCTCATGGTATTTCACCACAAAAGAAAAGTAACAAATACAAAGGTAAGTGATCTGAACATTGTTTAATCATAGGGGAGTATGCACATGGATATTTATGAGAGATGTGAGCATCTGCAGAGATGGGTGTCTATAGGGTTTTAAAGGCATTAACCTACAATACCAAAGAATGTCTGACCATTTCCATTGTGTATTTGGGCATGTTTTTTGAGTGCAAATGAAAGCAAAAGCATACATTTTGCTGGCATTGAGGGTTCTTCTAGGAGAATGAGCAAATATCCAAATGCTGTGTCAGGTTTTGTGATGTGAGATATTGAATCCAACATCTCAGGCTTGCTAGGCAATCTACTTTAAAACCCAGTACCTTCAAATGAGTAGGACCCCAAATTGACTCCTCACTAAGAAACTTTTCAGTTATTAATTCTTCCTTTAGTGTCATGGTTCCCAACCAGAGCTGTAGCATCTATAAAAACCTGACACTATTTTCTGACCTGTCTGTCTTAGTGGATGAAATAAAAGTAGCTTTTAGGAAAGAGCATTTTACACAAGATGAGCTCATGAAAGGTATTCTATCCACAGTAAGCATGGCTTAGTACCATCTTAGAAAAGCATAAGACATAAAGAGGTGCTGAATCACTTCAGCAAGTTTAAATAATTCTCAGCAGAGATGTTAGATGGTCAGTTACTCAATTTGTTAATGTATAACAAAGTCAATAGTCATTAAAATCAAAATGTTATTTCATTTTAATGCCTGGATCCAGGTGTCATCTTAGGGAAAAAAATCTAAGTCGTTGGGACAGTCATTTGTAATGACTTACCTAGATGGTGGAAGCCTAAAGAGTTAGAATAGAATATCCTATGAGGACAGAAAGAGGGGAGAATAGAAAGGGGGTGCTGCAAATCATAGCTCAATTGATAGCACACTTGTCTCATAAACAAGAGCACATAACTTGTGGATCCAGAAGCCCAAAAAAGTGGGGTGTATTTATTGCTATGTCCTTGGAATTTCAGCATGGTAGGGCTGTATATAGCTAGGCAGATCTATGGGACTTCCTGACCAGTAGACTTAGTTCATTAGTGATTCCAGGCCATTTTGACCCTGTGTCAAAAATAAGGCAGGTAGTATTCCTGAGGAACAATACTCAAGGTCATCCTCTGGTTTCCACACACATACATACCCATTCATCCTCACACACCAGTGCACACATGCACCTTTAATTACACTCAAACATTCACACACATGCACCCATATATGCACACATGAAGTTTGAAAAGAAGGAGTATATTTTTTCCTCAATGCAGGAAAGATAATGAGTGGACATGGGGCAAGTAGGTGTAGCTCTGGCCTCTTAGGAAAATTTCTAGACAAAAGTTTAGCTCTGTAACAAAACAAAGAGAAACCTCAATATCCAAAACTAAATTGTTTGTTTGTTTGCTGTTTTGAGGCAGGATATATAACCCAAACAGGAGTCAAATTCCCGCTTCTCTGGTCTCAGCCTCCCAAGTGCTGAGATGATCACAGTTTAAGCACCATACCTGACCAAGGATAAAACTTTTCGTGTGTGCATATAGACTGAGCCTTTCTCCCCTGTCAAAAACTTCTAAATCTATATTTCTTAAAACATGTCAGGTCACACAGTTTAAAGGACACTGGAGGAAATTTTAGATTCAATTACACAAAAACAAAGGAAGGTGTGTGTGTGTCTGGATAGAATCCCTCAGAAACAAGAAAACAGAATCCCTTTGAAGAATCTTCTTAGATCTTGCAAATGCTCACAGACTCCTTAGTAGTTGGTGTCCCAAGTCTTGAGTTTACTTTCTTGTCCCCTTTGGCCCAATTTCATGTTAATTTTTTAGGTCATAACTGAAATAAAACTTGAGACTAGACTCGAATTTTTCTGGATATTTGGATGTAATTTTGTTGACACAAATGTCAATTTGTTTCAAAACATTCCAACTTCACAATGTCATCCTTTTTCCTTGCAAAAGTGTTTCTAGTCAAACACAGAACTTTCAAGAGAAAATGCACATGGATCTTAGTCACAATGGTCGGTAAATGCTTCTTTTGAGGGGCTCAATCTAAGCAGACTATGAAGATAGAGGAATTATAATATTAAACCATACATTCAAGCCTCAACTTCCAAAAAGAGCTTGAAGTAAGCATTTGAAATACATTTCATTTACTAACAAAATGACTCTGGTATTATAAATAAACTCTGTAGTTTGGTGAAAAGTTTTGTACCAGTGCCAGCCTCCTGACTTTCAACAATTTCATAAAATTATGATTAATGTAAAATGTCCCCCATAGGCACATGCACTTAAATATTTACTCCACAGCAGGTGGCGCTGTTTGGAGAGGCTGTGGAACCTTTGGGACTGTAGGAAAACTAGCAGAAGTACATCAACAGAACTAACTTTTAAGGATAAAATAAACCTCTGGTATCCACTGCAGCTCACTGCTTCCTGGGAGCTCCACATAAGATGCTATAGCTGCAAGTTTTCACTGCCATGTCTGAGCCATTCCAGCCATGATGCCTTCCCCATCATTGTGGACTATATCCTCTAAACTGTAAGTGAAACTGAAACTCCCTTCATGTAATTCATTTCTGTCAGGTATTCTCTTACACAAATAAGATGCATCTCAACCCAATGGAGAAGTGTCTATGGGAACCTTGATTGATTTCTACATCTGGTGAGTTCCATTATTTCAAATATTAAGTTTAAGAGAAATAATTTCAGGCTGGAAATATGGTTCACTGGTCAGCAGCACTGACTGGTATTCCAGAGGACTTAGGTTCAATTCTCAGTACTGAGAAATAATGTTAATGATATGAATATGATATAATATGAATGATAAATTTCCAAAATTGTTTGTTGGATAATCAGCCCTATTTTTAAGCACATATTATAATAACTTTTTCCTGTGTAATGATAGTTTATATGTTAATAGGCCTATACATACTAGCCATTGTCCCATGTATAATGAGGGCTGAGAATGTGATTCAGTCGTAGAGAATTTGCCTACCTTGCACAAGGCCCTGGTTCAATTTTTAGTACCACAAAAAATATATTAAACATAAGTATTGTTTCTTCATGAGCCATTCAAAAAGTTTGGGGTAAACTTACCAGTGGTTTATCTTTCTGCAGGTGAGAATACAGGCTTAGAGGAGTGGGGCATGTGATTAAAATTATATGACTCATACTGGAGAACTGATCCATAGACAAGGCACTAAGATTCCAGAAATGACTGTATATATTTGATTTCCTTTTTTTTCTACTGCTTAGAAACAAGTTCTCAGGAAGTCAATGGCATAAGATGATATTGTCTGCAGTTTCACAGTTTGTAAGTCAGAAGTTGTGTTACATCATCTCTGAGTTTTTATTGGATGATCTGGAGGCTGAGGTCATCTTCAGGAGAGTACTCGACTCCCCTGCTTTCTGTATCCTAAATGTAAATCACAATGCCTGAGTTTCTTCCAGCTTTCCCTGCCTTCTGAAAGCAGTGTAAACAGCAGGCCCTATCCCTGAGCCACAGCTCTTGTAAATCCACCTGTAACTTTACACTCCAGTGCCCTTGCTACAAATATACCTATGAGATAGAGCATTCCTTCCATTTATGTCGCCAAGGTAACCTGGGACAGCCTGCTCCTCATAAGGGCAACTATGCTGCATCAATGATGTGGGCTGTGTCATCCATTCACCTGAGTCAGTTGCAAGCATAGCACAAGTGAAATCTTGGTATCTTGTTAGAATCTCCTGTACCTCAGGATTTACTCTACTTTCCAAAGTGCTACCACTTTGATCACTTACTTTAGAAGGATTGGGATCTTATTACACTCAGATCTCCACATACATTCTACACATGAGAATGTGGTCTTCTGTTTTGCCCTCCTGGAGGGTCCTGATGTGTGAAAATTTTAATGCACAGTGAGAGTCAAAATGGAAGGTCTTATGTGCTATTGTTTTCTATTATCACATTTTGACTATATAAAAAATGAATGAATAATTATTTCAGAGAATTTGTGAGATGATAAATAATGTATGAAGATAACCAGATTGTACTTGCTGGCAGGGGCAGGGGGCTCACCTTTTCCTTGGAGGACTCCTAGGGACAGGACTCTGAACAGAAAATGATTTGAAGACTTTTTGTTACAAATCAATTGCTAAAAAAAAAAAAAAAAATTAAAGAAAGAAGATAACAACCATGAACACACCAAGATTCCTAGGCTTCTCGCTCCACCAGGGTAAACAAGAACAGCAGCAGCGTACATATCCATGTGCTCCTCACCTTGTCTCTCACTGTGCCTAGGACTCTTTCTCTAAACTAAGCCGACTCTTTGGATGTGTCAGTACATAATTAGAGAATTGGAACTAGCATGAGCCTGAAACTAGGAAGAGGAGAAAAGTCCTTTGTAATAAAACTAAGCAATAATAAAAAGATAAAAACGAGAAGAGGGATGGAGAAATGGTTCAGCAGGGAAGAACACTTGCTGTTCTTCCAAAGCATCCAGGTAGAGTCCAAACATACACATAACAGCTCATAACTGTATTACACCAGTTTCCAGAAGATGCAATATTCTCTGATCTTCATTTGTGTTAGGAATGCACATGACACACAGGCATACTCAAAGCAAAACACCTGTACAAGCAAAATTAAAGTTAGAAAAAGGATTAAATTAAAAGGATTAAGATGAAAGAGAAAAAAAGTGTGGGCAACAGGTTTAGACACTTTGGGGACTGGCAAGATGGTAGCAGTTAAGGGTAATTGCTTTTCTTGCAGAGGTTCTGGCAGACACATCGGGGGCTCACAACCACCTGTAACTCCAACTAGAGGGTGTTTGACTTCATCTGTGGACTTCTTTGGCACCAGCACCTCGGTGGTACTTATACAAACACTCAGGTCCACACACACATAAAACATGTACATACACAATGCTTCTATAGAAGAAAAGAGTATTGCAAGAAGTAGGAAGATAGATGTAAATAGTATTTAATGACTTATCTGAGGGAATCAATTGGCACATGTATTTTGAGAACTGAGTTAGTTAAAATTTGCGATCAGTAAAGGGAATAATTGCCTAACTTAAACATTATAAGAAGAATAATTATACTTGGCTATTCAAAAATTAGACCACATGAATTCTCTCTGGGGTCTTGTTTAATTTTTTGGTAAGTAATTCTTTTTTAACCTCTTCTGAATAAAATGTCTAAATAAGTAGAAGTGATGGCTCTACATTTCTGTGAGTTCTACATCTATGGATTTAACTGTAGATATTCCAGAAGAGAATAACTACTACTACAGAGCTTTATTTTTGACACTCTCGGTACAGTGCAGTTTACTATTGACAAGACATTCAAATCACATTAAGTATTATAAATACTAGAGCCATAGTTTAACATGAATAACATGGATTACATATATACACTGTGTAAATATTAGGAAAGGAACTTGAGCATATACAGATTTTAGAATCTTGGAGGAAGGGAAGGCTTCTTGGATCCAATTCCTGGGATATTAGCGGGAAAATCCTCATCTGAAGTGGATGGGACAAAAAGTGATTCAGATTTTTGATCATGTAAATTGTAAAATATTTCCATGAACTTTAGTTCAGTATTTCTAGTCATAAATCTGAAATCAGTGTTGGCAAGATACCTTGGTGGGTAAAGGTACCTGTCACCCCAAGCTTGACAACCTGAATTGATAGCATGATCCATGAATTTGGGATATTTTAGATTTGTAACTGAGAAACACTCAGACTGTCTAAGTGAAAATATGTACAAATATGGCTTTCTTGAAAAGCATATCCACAACATAACATTGTAAAAGGATCATTTGACTTTGCATAGGAAATACATGACTGAGAAAAACATCAGAACTAAGGTCTGTACTCTTCTAGAGAACATAGTGAAAGTTATGACAGAAGGAAATAAGTCTCGAATGTGAGTCTCAGACTGTGAAGAGGTAAGAAGCCAGCTTTGTGATTACATATGGGGCTGTACAACTTCAAGCAGATACAGCATCAAAGTGAGCCCACTCTCAGATGAATGACATAGCTGTCTTCATTCACTATTTAACAGTGATTCAGTAACACTCTATAGAAGGAAGCCCCTGACACAAGCCCAGACGATCCCTAATTTGGGAGTTTTCCATTCTGTTATCCCAGCTGAAACAGAGATGGAATGTGTAAAAGAAAATAAAGTAGAAGTGGCTATGCATGGCTAACAAGGTAAGACAATAAAAGACATTGTGGCCTCTGCATTTGGCTTTTATAATGTCACTCTGTTCTTCTATAAAGCCCCATGAAAAAATCCTATATAGAAAGTAACTTAGGTGTCTTTCAAAGCCAGCAGCGTCACATGATTGACTCAAATTAGACCTGAATCTTCTAGCAATTAACTGTTCCATAAATGTAATCCCAACAAACAACTGACTTCTAACAAGATATCCTGAACCAGATGACCCAACCAAGCTTCTCATGAGCATGTGACCCAGACACATAACAAGAGATGATAAATCAGTGCTTTTTGTGTTATTATTATTATTTATTATTATTTTAAGGAACTAAATTTTGGAGTCTTTTGTTACCCGGCATTTGAGAAGTAATTTCATAGGGCAAAGTTAAGAATTGTTATCCAGCCTCTAACCTTGATATTCAATACCAAAAAAGGTCAAAGCAAATGTGTTTCTACTCCTGATGGCTGTTAATACTACAGCTTTGAAAAACACACCAGAAAGCATTTTTCATCATAAGCTGAGAATGGGCTCTGTTTGAGATGAACAATGGGTATGTTATAATTGTGGACTGAAAGCACAGACACTGTGTCTTTCTACTTACTATTGGAAATGGCATTGCTTATATCTGTTCTGCATGTGTAGATCACAAATGGTTCATAAATCTTTTTACTGCTTCCCTACAAGAAAATAAAACCTTTATCCTTTTTCACATTCTTTGTCTTCACAAGAACAGAAGGAAAGGCTTATGCTAATTTCCCAGCTGGATTTAGAGACAGAACAAACCCATCACTGGTAATATCTTTACTGATATAATAATAGAAATAATCAAATTGGCATTAATAGTCTTGATGGAATTTGTTTAAGTAATGAATTTAAACATATTCACTGCACACTTTGCAAAACTTGATGTTGTCTACAATCAAAAATTAATAAGCATGGAAATTTACAATGTATTTATTCCTGAAAAGAATAAATATTGTGGTCTCATGAGAAGAATTGAATGATATCAACATTTTCCTTCTTAAATCTAAAGTAATTAAAGGGTGAACCAATCAAGAAGAAATACAAATAATTACAAGAAGGGAGCCAGTGAAGAAGAACTCACCAACAAATAAGGGGTTGTTTAAACTAGATTATTAAAGCTTGAAATTTCCATGGTCTCGCTAAGGATATGAAATATTGCTTCCAACAGGAGGAATTGCAGGCATTTGCTTTTGAAATGCTTTGCTAATAACATACATGATCTATTGTGGAATATTTTGGATGCAAGCTTTAATTTTATGAAAACAAATATATCTGTGTTGCAATAATTAGTCCAAAGTGAAATCAATGGGGCCTTTAGATAATTCACTTAAAGGTCTAAGAACAAACCAATAATATGTTCAGTGGGTAGTTAGGGAAAACAATGTAAATGGTTGTCAGGCATATGACATACATGCAGATGAGAATGGCTGTCTCAGAAACGATAGCAGCTGTAAGGTAAGCATAGAGCTGGGACTATGAGAGCTCCTTCCCATCATCAGAACCCTTCAACAGTCTACTTCACCTGTTCTCAGAATCACAATTTCAACAAATGGTGGTTTGTGTCATTTGTCATGTTATAATATCTGACTCAAGTTTCACTGTAGTCCTTGGTACACTGAAGAGTGGTAGGTGATATTATCTACCTTTTAGAGGTGAGACTTGACGTATAGAAAAAAAATAAAGAATGTGTTGTTTAATGAATCTAGATAATACAAAGGGGATGATCTTGTGGAATTCAGACATGGTTAGCTGTTGTGTTTTGTTTAATTGTCAACTTGACACAAATTAGAACTAATTCCATTAAATTGATTGGAATGACCTAGTCCACTGTAAGCAGCACCAGTTCTGAGGCAGTAGGTCCTGAACTATATACAAGTGATGAAATCAAACTGAGCTCAAGCAAGCAAGCCAGAAAGGAAGTATATACACATCACTTTTCTTTGCTCAGAACATGGTTGTGATGTAACTTGCTATTTGCATAACCAAAAGCAGAGAGCTTTACTTTATTCTAGAGCTCACAATCCAGAGAGGGAGGCACTGAAGTAAAAGGCTAGGTAGGCTCTAATTAACTAGACATAATAATGTACACAGTATAGGGGAGCGGGTATAGGTAAAGCCTTGTCATTTACAGGCCCCTAGAATCCTTAACAGGGATGGGATAAAGGTAAAATATTCTTAGATGTAAAAGAAATAATGGAGAAACTAATAGTCTGTTCTCCATAGATGCACAAAATGAAAGCTAAGACTCCTTTTTAACTTACAGTCTATAAATTACTAGACTATAACATCCATAGACTACAGTCTATTCCAAGGCTGGCATACCCTCCATTATTCCTCCTGCTCCCATTTCTTTCCAGGCCACTTTGCCACATCTTCTCTCATTAAACAATAAGAGCATTTCTGGGCATCTTTAAGTTTTACAGACTTACCTGATGTTTGAAGAATAGCATTCTCTGCAGGTAAATGGGAGAGTGAATTGTTTGCTTTACAAAGGAGTTATGACTTTACAAAAGATTTTCAGAACTTAAGTTTAAATGGCACCCTCCCCCACGGCACTAAATTATGACTCCATTTGCAAGCTATTGCAATACCTAAAATTCTGTTTCCCTCTGGGCCTGAAGTAGGCAGGGTCTAAGACTCTTTTCAGTCCAACAAGCACATAAACATATGACTAGGAGCACGTGGGGTCAGAGGCCTGGATCTAGCTCTAAGAGCCTGGGTCTTGGCCCTGACTCTGTCTCTAAGATCCCATCATTGTTATGACTTTGAGTAAGTCACCGAAGTACCTGGAGCCTCCAGTCCCTGCCTTGTATACAGGGTCTCAGGGGATCACCTCCACCCCAATGAAGGCTCATGGTGAGGATGGAATGAACTAACTCATAAATGCCTGCCACATTCCCAGGCACATGCTAAGTATTTCACCTGCAACACTTGCAACTATTTGGGCTTTTTTTTGCCAATCCATTGTATGTTTTTTTTTCTTTTCCCAGGCAGGAGGTTCTCTTCAAAATATGATTTTTCTCTTTTCAAACTGCTTTGCTTAAACTCTCCACAGTCCCCTACTGCTCTAATCAAAACTCAATGCCTTGAATGTCTTACTGAGCCTCCCTGCCTGGAGCCACCCTGGCTGCCATCCTCATTAGTCATCATGCTCATTCTTGGCTTGCACACAACCCTGCAAATGGTGGTCCCAAATGAAGCAAAACAAAACTGAAGTAATTTTCCCCGTGAGCCTCAGCCTCATTTCTCCAGTCCTCTTGGCAGTGAAACTCCCTGGGTCCTTCTGCCATAACTTGCTTTCCTCCCAACTGCTTGCTTGGCACCTCTACAAATCCATCTTTAGAAATGAGTCCTTGATGTATGGCTTTTTCTTGCTTTTTCCTCCTGGATATATCCTGCCATCATTTTATGCAGCCCTCAAATTTCTGTTCACTGAGGCTGGAAGTATGGGGACCATGTGACTGCTTCTGAGCCATCATCTAGGTCACCAAACCAAACCTGCTACCCCATCCGTAGAGTGTGGTGGAAAGATGGCTATCTGTAAAGTCAACTTTCTGTCACTATGAGAAGACATCTGATGCCATGACCTTCCAGAGAGAAAAGAATTGTTTTGGAGATTCCAGTTCATGATTGGTCAGTCTCATTGCTTTGAGGCTACACAGTAAGGCAGCATACCATGTTGTAGGGAACATTGTACAGAGAAAACAATTATTTTATGAAGTAGAGAGCAAGGAAACAAAAGGGAAGTGTTAAGACACTGACTGGGTTCTATAAATCATCTCTAAGAGCATGCTATGAATGATCCAAGGGTCTACTCAGCTTCATTTCCTAAAGGTTCCACCCCTTCCAAATAGTACTACCTGAAGATCAAGTCTTAAACAAGTTGGCCTTTGGGGGGGGCATTCAGCAACCTAATTATGACACCCTCTCATCCCCTACAGTGCAATTGCTTCTCATGTGAATCATCAAAACTTCTCTGTAGTCTTTTTTTTCACTCTCATTACAAAGCACTGATCTCCAGTTCTACAGTAAGAGCAATCCTTTGAAAAGTGAAGCTGGCCTAGCTTGGCTGTTGTCTTACCTACTTTTGTATTGCTGTGATTAGACACCGTGACCAAGGCAAATCATTGGAGGAAAAGTTTATTGCAGTCATACATTTTTAGAAGGCGACTCCAGGGCTATCATTGCAGGGGGGTAGGGAGAGAGGGGAGAGAAAGAAAGAGAGAGAATGCTCTGTGCATATACTGAGAATGTCATCAGTTTTAAAACCTTAAAGGCTGTCCCCAGTGACACACCTCTTTCAACAAGGCCATATTTCCTAATCCTTTCCAAACGGTTGTACCAACTGGAGGGAAAAGATAGTGAAACATGAGTCTATGAGGGCCATAGGCATTCAAACTGCAACAGCTGTCCAGTGCCTCCCCTGCCAGGGGTTACCCTGCCTCACCATGAGCACAGAACAACTTGTTACATTTACTTTTATTTATAGTCCCTTTCTCATTTACAAACTGTCCAGAAACAGGTGTGCCCATTTGACTGAAATTTCCCACCCAGCCAGAAGAATGCCTGTCTCAGTATGGATGCTCAGTAAGTAGCTGTGTGTACTCTTGGCGTGCTGACTTTCTATAGTCTCTTACCTCTAATGTGTACATCATTCCATTAGGGAAGCCTCATCAACTTCTCCAGCTACCTGAGTTATAGATTTAATTTCTCTTTTCTCTGTCTTTGAGTGGTTTAAATTCATGTTTGCTTTGTGATTACATAACTCTACCAGAGCAGGTATAAATAAAAACCAACAAAGCTTCCATGCTTATCATCAATTCATTATTATCTAAGTACATCTGGCACATTGTATGCACTCAATATTTATTGAATATACAAATATGAGATGACATTCTCACTATCATAACTATACAATATTCCTCTACTTGTAAGTGACCTCCAAACACATAGATTATAAATATGATGAAAAACAGTCTTCTTCATTTGCTATTTGCAAAAATTTCTTCTTGACTTTAATATATCCACATCATCTGCAGGAATTTGTGTACATGTTCTCTTTTATATTCATCATGGCTTTATTTTTCTGTTGTGACAAAACATACTAACCAAGACAATGTATGGTAGTAAATTTATTTAGGCTCATAGTCCAGAGGGATATGGCTCCATCACCGTAGGATAAGGTTTGTTTTGGAGATTCTAGTTCATAGAGTCTTGGCAGGAGACAGGCAGAGAAGCTGGAGTAGGAGGCTGAGAGATTACATCTTTCACTACAAGGTCAAGGTTGAAACTGAACTAGGAGTGGCACAAAGTTTTAAATTCTCAAAATCTGCCCCCAGGGATATACTTCATCCATCTAGGTTGTACCTTCTAAGCCTTCCTGAAGAGTAACACAAAACTGAGACCAAGTATTAAATTCCATGAGCCTATGGGGGGCAGTTGTGGTTCACACTAGAAGAGTATAGCTGTATATTATAATGGCTAAAGGAGTGTATCCAGTACAAACCTCATGCTTGGGTAGAAGTCTACTTCAGCGTGATGCATTTTCATCTGAAGCAAGCCCTTCTGTTCCCATCAAGGAGACATGCAAACATCTTTGTTTCACAGGATGAATTAAAATTTATATGTCCACCCCCCCAAAAACATTTTAAATGTTTTCTTCTCAAATCTATTTTATGAGAACTCAATTCAAGATAATACTCAGCATTATTAAAAAGAGTAACATGAAGCTGGGTGGTAGTGGCATATACCTTGAATCCCAGCACTCAGCACTTGGGAGGCAAAGACAGGCGGATCTCTGTGAGTTTGAGGCCAGTCTGCTCTACAAAGTGAATTCCAGGACAGTCAGAGCTGTTACACAGAGAAACCCTGTCTAAAAAAAAATGAGGGGGGGAGAGAGAGGCAGAGCGGGGGTTCATATAAAATACCCCCCACAAATGCAATGGGATATGTCTCCCACCATCACATATATTGAGATTAAAACAATACTATATGTCTTCTGGTTCAGCTGGTTGTATCAATAATTCAACCCAAATACTATTCACGCAAATTTAGTTTTTTCAGTGGACATTGTTTTACTTTGGTCTTTAGAAGAACAGAGAACAGAGGCTCGAGCTAACTGTTTATGTATTCCTTGGTCTTTCCTCCAAACAGTTACATAGTCTATCCCTGGTGGGATGCCCAAGATTGACTGCTGAGCACTAAATAGACCAGACTTAGCCTCAGTAACAGAAAGACACAGAGCCCTAACGGGCTTTTCTGATGCTCAGCTCCACCCCTCCTTCCCATGCTCCTTCTCAATAGACACTATAGTAGTAACTCCTCTCTCATGCATCTGGAGTCTTGATACCTAGTGCAGCCGCATGACAGAGGAAGAGAAGAACATGTATATTCACCAGGAACTTGAGAACAAAGGAAGAAGATGCTCTAGTGGTCTGGGAAAGGATGTTCATTTTATTATTTTATATACTTTCTATATGCCTAAAATATTTAGTAATTAGACCCAAAGATCTTCTAATAAAGTACATTAACTAGTCAAAGTAATGCTTTCAGTTTAACTGTGTTAAACTTTAGTATTTTCCCTGGTTATATCAGATCTCCAAAGGCAAGAAGAAAGGTGTGATTTGGGCTTTTGAGGCCCCTACTATACTGTTCACTCAGCACCCCTCCCTTTTCCCAGGGGCATCTGCTCTCCTGGAGTGGCATTTTTGACATATATAATTTAGCCATAATTTTTAAATTATGAATAAAGTCATATTTTTTATCCATGTATATCCTTATTCAAGCTCCCTTCCCCCTCCCACCCCTTCCAGTCACTCTCTCTTCTCCACATCTCTTTATCTCCTCCCCAGCAATAAATCTTAATCTTTGTGTGCTTAAAAGGTTTGTATGAAGCTGAAGCCACAGACCTGCTCTCCCAGATACCTAGGAAGCTGAGTCAAGTGAATGCTAAATTTGAGACTTGCCTGGGCAACAGGCTGAGTTCAACATCAGCCTGACCAATTCTGAGACACTGCTTCAAAACAACAAGGAAACTAAGGACTAATGACAGAACTCCATGGTAGAGAACTTGCCTAGCACACTCCAGGCTCTGGATTCAAGCTCTAGCACAGACTGAGAAAGAAGTTCATGAATGTTAACAGAATAGCTCTACCAGCTGTATGCCCGCTTAGAAATGTTAAGTCTGAATGAAAGGAAGGCCTTCAATTCATTCATTTAAAACTACTGAATGTCACCAAGTATTTAATAATTCATATTTTATATCCTCATATTCATGGCAGCCACAGAGTTAGCTTTAGCTGTTCATTTCACACAGCCTACAGTGTCTGGCAGCATATCAATTAGGACATTCCCAGATTAGACTGGACTATGGGCATGTTTGTGAGGGATTGTTTCAATTAATGATTGATATGGTAGGGTCGAATCCACCATGAGTGGCTGCATCCCTAAGTAGATGGGCTCAACTGAGTATGAACCAAAAGGAAAGCCAGACAATGAGCCAGTAAGCATCAATCCTATTGACTCTACTTCAAACTCCTACGTTGAGTTCCTGTCCTGATTCTCTCATTAATATATTATCACCCAGAAATTTAAGCCAAATAAAACTTTCTCTCTCTAACTTGTTTTTAGTCAGGGTATTTTATCACAGACAGAGAAAAGCTAACTAGAAAGTATGGAGTATTTATTACATGATTTTCTTCTTCCTGCAGAGGCAGAGCTCATGGAGGGAGTGAGGGGGGTGGATAAAGTTACACTGTGGTAGTTTGAATAAGACTGGCCCATAGAGGCTCATATATTTGAGTGCTTTGTCACCAGGAAGTGGCTCTATTTAAGAAGGATTATGAGATGTGGCCTTGTTGGTGGTAGTCTTGGAGGTTTCAGAAAGTTCACACCACAACCAGGGTGGCTGTCTCTCTTTACCTGTGAATGAGAATGTGGCTCTCAGCTAATGCTCCAGAGCCATGTGTGGCACTGGCAATGCTTGTTGTCATGATAATGAACTGAACCTTTGAAACTATAAGCAAGTCCCTAAATTAAATTACAAGAGTTGCCTGGGCTGGAGAGATGGCTCAGAGGTTGAGAGCACAGGATGTTCTTCCAAGCGCCCTAAGTTTGGTTCGCAGCAACCACATGGTGGCTCACAGCCATCTGTGATGACATCTGGTGCCCTCTTCCGTATGCTGTATGCATGATAAATAAATAAATCTTTTTAAAAAAAGAGTTGCCTTGGTTATAGTGTCTCGTCACAGCAAGAAAACAGTGACTAGGATGCTTGTCTTCATTCCTAGTGGTTTGAATTCATACTCTCAAAGACAACTCACATGGCTAAAACACATCCACCATAGCCCAGCTTGACTGGACATAGACGCCATATATATAGTTAAATGCTATTCTAAAAAGACTTGAAGAGAGACTAAAAAGTGGGAAATTTTGAGTCAAGCTGGTCATAATTTCTTAAGTGGGTGGGTCTTATGGAATAAGGTGAGGTCAAGATTCAGCAAGAGGTAATGCTGCCTACAGATTGACTTAGAACCCAGTTTTCAACTCATTCTTGGGTCTTTATCTTGCTAGACAGCCTTACAGGCTGTGAAAAGGCCACACTTCCAGTCTTATGAGCAACTCCTAAAAGACTAGTCAATTTAATCTATCTATGTACTACCTATTTCTCATATATCATTCAAACAAATCTATCAATAGAAATACATTTTGGGGACATAGTTTTCCTTGTGAGGGGAAAGTTCTAAGTAATAGGAATTCACAGAGAAATAGAAATACAGTACCCCAAATGGCATTTCAAATTAAGACAAAAAATACCAGCCCCAAAATACTGAGATAAAAATAATTAGTATGAATATTTTTAAATTGTAATAAAATGACTATGAAAAGAAGTGTTAGAGAGATGGCTTTGCAAGGTTCCCAAAATCTAAGTCAAGCCACTCACCTTCACAACTACAGCTTTAGGAGATTTGTTGCCCTCTTCTGGCTTCCTGGGGCATTGCAACCATGTGCACATTCCCATACAATACAGACATGAAATTAAAAATGAATTCTCTAGTTATCAAATCATGTCAGCTTTTAGACATGGAGCCTTTTATTACTCAAGAATATCATCTTTAAAAAAATCTATTGATCTCTGTCAACACACAGCAACATGTGAAAATACAAAGGAGCAACCCTGTTCCTGTTTGATCTGATGTCATATTTCATGTCCTTTTCTGGAAACTTCAAAAGAATTTCAAGACATGCTAAATAATGGGACATAATGTCTAGCCAGTGTCTCCACCCTGTTTATGTCTGCAGGTCTGTAACTTGAGAGGCATTTGGATGAAGTCAACAGAAACAAACACCCTCTCTGTCGTGTTGTTGCAGGATTTCTTTCCACACACATGTGAAGTAGTATCCTCCTGTGCTGTCCCCTTTGTGGAAACATTTTATGTTTAATCAACCTCTTTTTGCCCACATGCCTGAGAAATGCAATTCACTTTCTTTTAAGGGAAATTGGCTCCTGACTGATTTCATTATATTTATACATTTTCACCTTGGCTGGACATGCATCAGTATGGGCTTAGCAAAGACAGAGTGATGGATGTGTCACTGTGGTGACAGAAAAGTAACATACCTCCATGATGCATAGCTTGGTCTTCTATCACCCTCTCTGAAAGTGCATCCTTGAGCAGCAATCAGCTACTGTACACAGCCCAAAGACCCCAAAACATGAAAATCCTAAGAGAAGGATAATTAGGGAATTGACAACAGCAAAGCGCAGAGAGAGGAGTCCGAGGGATCCATCAGAGTCCCGGGTCTGCTGCTATGATGAGTAATCTTGGGTAACTCACTGACACTCTAGCACTTTCTGCTAACCTATCTCAGTACATAGTTAAAATGTGAAAATAGACAGATGTCCCAGGAGATGGATTTAAATATTACAAAATATATACACACATTCAAATATTGTACAAAGCCCCCAAAAAACATACAAATTTTCATATATCAGTTTAAAATAATTTGGTGAAAGAAAATAACTGGTGGAAATAATCACAGAAATGTAAAAAAATTGTTTGATAAATTCTGTTACATACAATAATCTATCAGAGACAAAAACTTGAATATATGAGGACTATCTAGCTGGCTGTGACATCTATCATTATATAGTTGCCAGACTTGACTAGGTATGTGTCTGGCTGAGCAGGCATTGCTTTATCCTTCACTGTTTCTGGTGTATCGTTGCTGAAGCTTCACAATGCGTTCAAAGAGGACAGCATTCCCAGGTAGGAGAGGGGCCATCTTCAGTTAAAGGTATATTAGTAACTGAACTCTCCTGCTAGAACCCCCAAACAAGCTCTCAATGCTTTAAAATGCTTAGTGCTTCCTAGGATATTTTCTTTTGTCCCATAGCACTGCAATGTAAGGGCTACTAGTTTGAGGAAGTTAGAGGTGGTGAGCAGGGTTTAAACACACCTCCATTAGATTCTGGCTGTGTATGTAGTTAAAAGTTGGAAGTTCTTGGTGGTATATCAATAATCAAAATTATACATGGTGGAGGAGCTGGTCACTTCATGGCAGTTAGGAAGGTATATGAGAGAGGGAAAGGAGAGAGAGGGAGGGAGGGAGGGAGACAGGGAGGGAGGGAGGGAGGGAGGGACAGAAGGAGGGACAAAAAGGGAGAGAATTGATATACCACCAAGAACTTCCAACTTTTAACTACATACCATCTCAGGCAAGTGAATCACACTTATCTGTAAGTCTTCTTTTCTTTATCTACAAAAATTCTCATGAGTTATTTATGGTCAGGTTTGCTATGTAAACAACAAAATTTAACCCTGGTAGGTCAGAAAATGGAATGTGTTCAATGCGAACATTCCACAAATTATGGAGGGTGCAGAGTCCTTTACTTCACCTGGTATAACTGCCTTCAACTCCTAACCTGATTTCCCCTCCCCTGCCTCCCCTCCCCTCCCCTCCCCTTGCTCTCTCCCTCCCCTCTTCTCTCCCCAGTAAACTCTCTCTTCACACTGTCAATTATCATAATAAAATTTAGAGTAGTCATTGTTTTCTATAGTGTGCATCTAAGGGGAAAACAGAGCAAATAAAGAAATCTGGAAAGAAATTAGAAACAGAGGGGAAAAATATTGAGCACATTATTTTCCAGGTCACCAGAACAGTACTAGAAATAATTCTAGTTATTATTTGGACATCTAGTGTATAAATATTATTTGACATATATTAATGTACACAGCCTTATAATATCCTCAGAAAGCTTCTGTAATATTATTTTTCTAGTTTTTCAGAGGAAGAAAAGGCTCCAGGTTATGACTGTAGGCCAAAATTATACATGGTGGAGGGAGCTGTTCACTTCATGGCAATTAGGAAGGTATATGAGAGAGGGAAAGGAGAGAGAGGGAGGGAGGGAGACAGGGAGGGAGGGAGGGAGGGAGGGACAGAAGGAGGGACAAAAAGGGAGAGAATTGATATACCACCAAGAACTTCCAACTTTTAACTACATACCATCTTCTAAGTTTCTATCACTTCCTAATAACCTGTCTATTTTTAACCCTTTAAAGAATGAACTCCCAATGAAATCAGAGACATTACAATAAACCAGTTACCCCAATCCTCATCTTTGATCACTGCTATCCTGGAGACACATGAACTTTTGGCTTAGGATATTTTACTTTCAAAACATAAGAACCTCTAAAAATAAAAACAAAGATTCCCTAGAAAAAGAGAGAGTAGAAACTTTTTCTTGAAAATAATTATATTTACAATAACTATGTACTTTTATCTACTAAAACATAGGTAATGGTGTCATTATTTGGAAATCATTAGAAAGTAACAAAGGATTAAACTTTTGAGACCATTTTCCAAAGAAATTAAATAATAGTATGATGCGACACCCTTCAATGCTCAGCTATAAGACGATTATTTCTGTGAAAATCTTTGAGATTTCAATTTTCCCATAGGCCTCTCTGCACTCTTTGATATTCATATCATCAAATTATTCTCTTTTGAAGCTCATGGTGTCATCATGTTCGCTGATTTTTCTCTTCTTCAATTATTCATCAGTCTAACACTGTCAGAGCCTCATTTGTCAATTACTTTGCATGTGATTAGAAAGGTTCTCCATCACCTCTTTCATCTTAGTGAAACTCCCCATCTTTTGCAAGTTGTGCACAGTTTTCTCTTGCAATCAAACCACAATGTATTTGAGCTGTGTTGTCAGGTGTTTGAGAGCAAGTCAGCAAATAGCCATCGTGGATACAGAGAAGTGCATTAAGTGACATGTCTTAGGATGGGGATGAATTTAAAGAGCATTTGGGGGATGGAGAGAATTCTGGGAAAGTTTTTGACTTGCAAACATGAAGGCCTGAGATTAGGTACCCAGCTTCCAGGCTTCCCCTGAAATGAGCCAGGCATGTTGGCACACCTATAACTTTATAACTGGCAAGACAGAGATAAGAAGATGTGTGGGCATGATACCTAGTCAATCAAGCCAAAGAGGCAAGTTCTGCATTCAGTGAGAGACCCAGGTTAGCCTTGAACTTACAGCTCTCCTGTCTCATACTAGATACTGGTATTAAAGGTAAGGGGCAACATTAGGTATCTAGAGACTCTTGACCATACTTTCTGTGCATTTGACCCCACACAGCTCAGACACCAACCCAGATCTAGATTCAATATTTTCTGAACCTTCAGGGCAGCAATAAATGAGAAAAAAGATTTCTTTTTGATCCTGTTCTGCCCTTAAAAGAAATATGTTTACATAGCAAGTCATAGATCATAACATTTTTTCATAGGTCTTATCTCCATGAAAACCTCTTTCTCAAATACCACTGCATACAAATGTTCCTAACCATTTCATAGTTTACAGGTTGTGGTGTATTGTATGAAATGACCTGGCAAATATACACCTCATGGGTCAGAGGTCCCTATAAGGACATCATATGCTATGTGACTGAGTTACTCTAACTGCCATTGCACATGGCAGACAATGGGCATGGACAAATGTTGCTTCTCTGGACTCATTCAGGAAGCAGAGTGAGGAAGGGAGTTTTCAGGTCCCTTTGTATCAAGAAGGGTTGTAAGCAAGGAGGTAGCAGAGGCTGGAGTCTAGCACAGCTCTGCATCTTTCCATTACCCAAGCCTTCTACATCCTTGATCTCCCTTGCACCTTACTAAATAGAGCATAAATGACAGAGTCTCTTGTCTTGATATATGACACAGGCAAATAGTCTGGCTTATCATCTGCAGGTTCTGTATTCATATCTATGCCTATATTTCTGCTCTTGGCAGTTTTCAGACCCACTTCCTTCAATCTCATGTCCATGCCCATCTGAGGGCAGTCTTTTATAGACTCTCAAGTTCCATGGTCTGCTGTGTGCCACCCCATCACCACTTCTGGTCTTCTTATCTGCCTCCCTCTAGCAGTACTTTTCTACAGTGTCTTTTGGGAAGGCATTTATGAAAATAATGATCATATTTAAATCTAGACTGACTCTCAAACTCAATTTTAAGATAGGTTTTCAATATCTTCAAAAGTCTAGATCTATCATTGGAACTCATGTATATTCTTTTCCCCACACATATAATCTTAAATTAACATATAGTATAGTGACATCCACTTGGGTATATGGCTATGAGTTTTGATGCATGTATAGAATTGTGCAATCACTATTGTAAACAAGAAACATGTCATTGTTTTCTCTGTGTGTAGTCATATCTTTCCCCTCCCTAACACCTGAGAGTCAGGGATCTGGTCCCCATCACTACAACTGCATGTTTTCTACAAAAGTCTAGCACTGGAATCATCATATTCAGCTATAACCCTGGCATCTTATTGTTGCTTTCTTGATGCATCTATGTGGTCTTAGTTATTCTGTGTACTGGTGAGTATATCCCATTGTACCATTGCTCAAGAGTGTTTATCCATGCATTGGCTGAAAGACATTTTAGTTTCCATATGTAGTGATGATGAGTGGAGCAACTGGAGGTATTCCCATGGGGATTATCATATAGTCATATGCCTTCAACCCCATGAGTATCCAGAAAGGTTCTAGTACGACATATGGAGAATAAATATTTAATTCCAAAAGAAAATGTCAAACTACTTTCCCCAACTAGGTCATTTTCTGGGGATCCTGTTTACTTCTTGTTCTTTCTAATTTGGTCCTTGGGTTTTTGGAAACTGATATCCTAGGACCTTATCAACAGACTTCTCATCCTGGGAATTCAGTCCAGGTTTGACTGAACAGACCCAGTGTTTAAGAGGAAAGGGGAGAGGAGCAAGGCTGTTCCCTGTTCCTCCTGCACTGAGGGCTGCAACTGCTAATCACTCTGGGAAGAAATGGTCTGCTGCTTCCAACAGGCAGTGTCTGTATCTGCTTCATTATCCCTGTTCTTCAGGTCTGTGACTGCTGACTGCAGGTAACTGCACTCACCCCGATTCCTGACAGACTGAGTATCTTATGAATTCTTTCTAAAATCGTCGAGTCAGAAAAACGCAGGACATTCTGACTTCCTTAAGGTTACATGGCTAGAAGTACTAAAGTGAAGCTAGACTAGCACAGCTTCCCTTAGCTCTCAGATCTGTGGTCTTACCAACACACCTACAGTTGAGCTCATTTGTGTCAAGGCTCTTATGACAGAGTCTTACAAATAATTCAATGTATAATCTATAAATATTAAAATAAAAAACAAAAGTTATACCTTGATCTTCTGCTTAGAGGAAAGCTTCTAATTTCGTATTTTCTCTATAAAAAGTTTTAGTAATTTTAATATATGGGACAATCTAACAATAGAGAAGCAAGAAAAATACATATGTATAATGTATATAAAATAGGATGTCAGACACAAAACATGAGGCCTATCATTTGACAATTAAAAAGTATTTGAAGTACAGAAAGAAACAGTGTGGACCTGATGTAGGTAGGTGGTGATAGAGTGGATGCAGGAAGAGGGAAGGAAAGAGCAATAAGTAGGATAGTCTTATCTCACAGATTATATTCGCCAGGTTACAGTTTCCAGAAGACCACTCATGATCCCCTCCATTTCACCCAGGTCAAGCACATACATGGCCATCTCTCTTTGACAGATAGGTGAATCTGCCTGAAAAAGCTTTTGTCTGCCTCTCTTCTTTACAGATAGAGGATCAGAAATGCCTTAAAAAAAAAAAAAAAAAAAAACAAAAAAACAAAGACCAGCCTTTGAAGTTGAACTTGGGTCTGCAGAAGCCTACATTTTTTCTAAATAACCAACTGAAATGTGCCCAGGAAATGAACTTTGGATGGAATAGTTTACTCTTCCTCTTGAACATGAATACATATGGTTTATTTTCTTTCTATTTATTCCTTTGTTTTCAATTCCTAAGGTGAGTGATTTTGTGTCTTAAGTGTAAAATATCCCCCATTAGCTTAGGCATTTCAATGCTTGGTCCTCAGTTGGTGGCATTGTTTGGAGAGGTGGTACAGCCTTGAGGAGTGAAGTACACTGGGGGAACTTGAGAGTCACCTTTGGTTACAATGTCTGAACAAAGCACAAAAAAAAATAACTGTACAAGTATCTTTAATATCAAATGTAACTTTAATAAAATAGAGTCAATATTTTTGAATTTGAATTTGAAGACAGGGAAGGGACAGGGAGACGGCTCAGTGAGTAAAGAACCTGTCACTCAGTCTCACAACCTGCGTTTCACCCCCAGGAGCTTAATAGGAGAAGGAGAAAACTGGCTCCCATCAGTTGCTCTCTGACTACACACACACACACACACACACACACACACACACACACACACACACAAGCATACACACACAGAAGCATACACACACATACACACACAAACACACACACACAAGCATACACACATACACACAAGCATACACACACAAGCACACACACATACACACACAGACATACATACACACACAAACACACACACATATACACACACAAGCATACACACACAAGCACATACACATACACACACAGAGACATACATACACAAAAACAGACATACACACACAGACATATACACACAAACACACACACATACACACACACACAAGCACACACACAAACATACACACATACATATACACAAACACACACAAGCATACACACACAAGCACACACACACAGACATACACACACACAGACACACACAAACACACACATATATACACACACATACACACACAAGCACACAAACATACACACAAGTATACACACACACAGAGAATAAGTAAAATATAATTTTTAAATAAATATTTTAAATAGTAAAGCTAAATAGCTTATTCTTAAATAAAATGAGCATTGTATAATGCTAATATGTTCTTGTATTCATCATTTAAGTGAATTCTTAATATTATTTTTTCAATTATAAATATTTTAAATAAACTCCTTCTAACATAATTACCAACAGTGAGACTGAAAATAATCTCCCTTCACAAAGTATCCAAGGACAACCTGAGCTTGTTCTATGGCACATGGGGAGAAATGAGTGTGGGGGGACTTGGCAACCCTACACACTGTATCTGCTCATCCTCTGCAAATACTCCTGAGCTTATTTAAGCCACTGGCCAGGAGGAGTGCACACATGGGAGCTAGTTCTTTTGCTTGCACACCAGGAACTGGTTTCTTGCTTACCTAAGATGGGGTAAGCAAGTCACCAGAGGTTCACCCATGTGCTCTCCAAGCCTGATAAGCAGATAAATTAGTGTTGTGACAAAATTCTTGGTGAAAGCAAGTTTATGGGGGAAGGGCTAAAGTGGGCTGACAGTCTAAGGGTCCAGTCCCTTGTGGCAGGGAAGGCAGCAGACAGGAGTGTGTAGTGCTGCTGACATCATATCTACAGTCAACAAACAGAAAAAAGGAAGGCTGATGCACACCTCACGTTCTCCTTTTAACTACTCCAGGGTGGCCACTTGGGGACTAGTACTGCCTGCATTTCAGTGGGTCTTCTTACTTTAGTTAATCTACACTGTACCTTAGAAATATACTCAGAGGCTTGTCTAGCCAGTGATGCTAGAGCATGTCACTATCACCATGACAGTGGCTGTAATTTAGGATGGCCAAATGTTTCAGCTTTCCCATCACTGAAGGATTTCAGAAATTTGGTGCTTTTACAAACAGTGACTGTGGGGTGGGGACATTGCTGGACATGTAAAGGAGCCATCTCTAACTTCCCCATCTTGTATGTAAATCACAGCATGACACCATGCCTTAGACATTTATACAGTTCTAAAGTGTTATTTCAAATCAAGAGAAGTCTGTAAGTATTAAAAATCATTAACACATTGTATTTTACAATGTTTCCTCCATACACCGTTTTTTTAACCTCTTTGTATCTCAATGTATTTTTCTGTAAAATGCTACCAAAAACTCAGAGAAACATTTAGCACGCAGACATTGAGCTTTCCTATGTTTCATACTTTAAATTAATATTGAAAAGTTGAAGAATATATTATTTAAAATAGCAGCTCATCACATGTTAATGCATGTAACAATTTTATATGAAAATGGGAAAAAGGAAAGAAAAGTCCTTAAACATTATGAAGCTGCCATACCAAGGTTGGAATATTCAAGTTCTTCCAAATTTCTGAGTCTGTCTGAATGGATGCTCCCATTTGTCATCTGCCACAAAGGCTGTCTGTTGTTTCTCTTGAAATGACACACTTGCCTCATTCATTTTATAGAAAACATCTGCCAAGTTCCACAGTCTTAACAACTGTGCTGTGTCTGCTTATTGTCTTTTAGAATTAAAAACAGTGCTGAGCGAACAACAGAACTACACTGTTGACAGCCCAACCGAATGTCAACATGTTACCCCCTAAGTCCAGCCACACATTTGCTGTGTCTCCCTTTGTCTACATGATGGAAGGTATAACATGAGGTTTAATATTATACAATGATGTATTTATTATTTACAATTTGTTCATATAATATGCACTATGGGAACTTAATAAAATTAATTAATCTACTACTTCATCACAGGCATTCTTAAGAGAAAAGGACTTATGTAAAGGCAGTTTGATGCCTTTGCATAAACTGGTACTACAATGCCAACAGCTTTTATGCCATTACTTTTCAATCATTTAAAAAATATCAATAAAATTAATCATGTCAGGACTTATGGCCCCAGCCTGTAATTTTATTTACTTCAAAGGATGAAGAAGAAAGAGTTCAAAGTCTATCTGGGATATCATCAAATGAGCTCAAAGCCAGCGCTGGGTAATTTAGTGAGACATTATCTCAAAATCTCAAAATTAAGAACAGGAAAGGCCTTGGAAAACACAGACCCTTGTCCAGCATTGAATTAGAGGTGAGCTCCGGGGCTGTCTAACCAGAGAATCCCTCTCCTGGGGGAGAGCACAGCCGAAGTTCTGATCTCAGACTTTCTCCAACAGACAGGTCCTAGGCTTTAGCTGGGAGGGGCCTTGCTCAGGGACTCCTAACAGAAGGGGACTTCCCACAGCCAGGCCCTGTCTTCGGGGCAAATTGCATTATCAGCAAGGGACTGATACTTTTGAAACACAGACCTGTGTCCAGAGCAGAATCAGAGATCATGCAGACCCCTTGCTCAGAGCAGACAGGAGACAAGCCCTCAAGCTACAACTGACTAGGAGCTGACTAAGTGTGAACTACTGAAGCCATGGGCAGACACCAGTGCAAGAATACATATAATAATATAAAAATCAAGGCAACACCAGAAAAAAACTGGTGGTTCTACAACACCAAGACCTGAACAGAGCAATGAAGAGGAAACAACAGCAAAAACACCTTTATGAAGATTGTACAAGCCTTAAAAAAGGATATAAAAAATGCCCTTAAAAATTGAAGAAAATACAAAAAAAATGGAAGAAATGAACAAATACTTGAAAGAAAACCAAGAAAAGGAAAACAAAAAAATGAAAGAAACATTCCAGGAACTACAAACTGAAATAGAAGCAATAAAAAGGTACAAAGTGAGGGAAAGGTGGAAATAGAAAATCTGAAGAAAAGAACTGGAACTATAGATACCAGTATAACCAACAGAATCCAAGAGATGGAAGAGAGAATCTTGGAAGACTCAATTGCAAAAATAGGTATACCAGTCAAAGAAAACACTAAAACCAAAAAAAGCCGTAACACAAAATGTTCAGAAAATTTAAGACACCATGAAAAGACCTAACCTGAGAATAATAGGAATAAAACACAGAGAAGAATACCAGCTCAAAGGTACAGATAATGCAATCAATAAAATCATAGAAGAAAAAATGATATCCTAAAATTCACAGGCAAATGGATGGATTTGGAGAATATCCTTCTGAGTGAAGTATCACAAACTCAGAGAGATAAGCAGGGGATGTACTCACTCACAAGTGGTCTCTAAACAAACAAACAAGAAAAAAAGCCAAACATGCCCAAGCGGCAAACCACAACCACGGAACAGCTTGGGATCAGAAACACCCTAGACTGACCCTTCAAACCCCAGTCCAACTATAGGAACACCTGACTCACTCTTGAGGGAGGGGGGACATAACTGGATTTGGCCAGGAGTGAAGACTGATCCAAGCATTATTGGGTCAGTGGGACCATAGGACTGTCTGCTCCCTGCCAAGGGAGGGGATGGGGAGTTGCAGAGAAGAAAAATGACCAGATGTGGTGGGAGGGGGAAGAGACCTTGAATAAGGATATACAGGGATGGAAAAAAAAAATTCAGAGGGAAAGCTGAACACA